>CALYDF020001628.1:0-18821 GCA_944474145.2 Dicrocoelium dendriticum
ACTGAGACAAAGTATGTGATGGATCGCTATGACTGATTTTCAACTGCAATCTAGGGTTGATAATACGCCACCTCCACGTGTTACTGGACGGAAGCTATATGCTGGAAGCATGGCGCGCCTCTCGATGCTATCGTAAGCCCATATTTGTAAGTCAAGTAAGCTGGTTGACCAGGATTGATCCGTCAACGTTACTGATAACATCGGATTAGTTGAGAAACAGAAGGTGAACCGCCCCGCACTGAACTCGCTACTTCGCTATTCTGTAAAGTTTCCGGGACATTGTGAATACCAATGAGCAGTATCCTAGATACCTAACAATTTAGTAAGCAACATCGAATTGAAATTCAGAAGATGATTCATTTGTGTGCTAAGCAAATGTCATATTATGCCTTTCTAGACACTCACCGCATGCATGCGTTCGGCGGCGTGTACTACTGCTACTGTGAGTCTACAGAAACCATTGATTCATAACCCTTCTGTCTGTATGTGACTTCGAACGCCTTGCGCTCCCTTTCATCTGGACAATAATAATTGCCTTTTACTAGACAACTGTTTTACTACACAACTTTGCTTGCTATACAGCTTGTTGCCGCAGCAAACTGGCGACAAAGAGTTTGTAACATATGAAGTAGAAATCAATTAACTTGCCTCAGCCGTATTGGGATTATTCCATGGAAATGCCTACTACGCATTAATGGCTACAGTGGAAAACGCACATTATTAATTTTGTGGATCTACTGATTCTGCTTGGTGGTAACGTTATGATGGATTATACACCAACAAAATGTACTATGTTAACATATCCATTGCATATAACTACATACAAAACAAAACATAGAAGGTATTTTTCACTCTCTTGATCACCTGTGGGGTAAAAAGGCAGATGTGTTTGAAAATTCAATACAATCCAGCAGTAGCAGAACGAAATCATAAAACAGTTTATTTTCCAACTCACAAACTGTTCTTCGCGAATGGGCATAAATCCAAATAAAGCCAGCCAAATTCGAAGTTGCACTTATTTTATAGGAATTATTGTTTAGCTTTCTTCATGACAAGTTGCGAGATCGACTGGTACCGGAAGACAAAAGAACACTGCTTTGGGAAACAGCCTGTGACGTAGTTCGACAAAATGCCAGTCTAGTTCATGATCCAACGATATTCCCTCGTCTAAGCTGATACATTCGCATGATGTACATATGATTCTCAGAGTAAACCTGAAAACACACTAACTCACTCCATACGACGTAGAGAATTCCGTTGTTATAACTGTGGTAAACAAGATTCAACACCCACTGAATATCAGCAGATTCCATCAATATGCAGATGTTGTGGGATGATAGGAAGTATCCAGAACGTGTGTCTTTCAAAACAAAATTCGATTAAAAAGTGAACCATAAAACTACAAATCAGATCGACAAGCAGTTAAAACAGAATCGGATAAAAACCCTAAAAACGTTTTAAACCATATTATCACAGCATATAAACCATTTGTTCAATCTATCCAATTTAAAGATCCACCGGTAAGCTTCGAATCTGATATTGGCTCCGCAGTTAGGTTGCTTCGAACTGTACATTTGAAACTGCCAGTTACATCGTCCTACAATACAAATAAGATATGACAATGGATAACTGGTGAATGCACTGAGGACTTTGCCTGCACTATATCCTACGGCAACTCGACCTAGAACATCCGAGTTTACGTCTCTTGGTGGTTCTGACCATGACAGACTTGGCCACGATGGCATTTAACCTGTTCCTGGCATCACGTCAAGTGGCAACATTTTGAAAGCTCCTCCGCAGCTCTTGACAATTTTGCGACTTAGGCAGCCTTGTTTTCGAAATCAAACCAGGGTTGTTAAATAAATATATGGCACATTTATCATTTAAAACGTAGTCAGCACCGCAATTCAGGTAGGCGCTCACCGTATCTTATGCAATTCTGGACAAATTTGTGTGTGTGTTCTGCCAACTACAGCAAGGGAACACATTAATTCCCTTTCAGTATACTGATTGCGCAACTAGTTTATTGGCTTATTTAAGAGCGATGACACCAAAAGTATCTGTGGACTATATTTTTATGGTCAACTAGGCACTAAAACCAGAAAAGTACTCACTATCAAGGATTGAAAACATATACACATTCCTCCCATGCAGTGAACTTATAAACTATACCTGGGTCACCCTTACAGGCAGCTCGAACTTGACGAGGACTCACGTGTCTACACCACCATCAACACACACCTAATATTATTTGGTTACACACACACGCCTTTTGTAGTAAGCTCTGCGCCAGCTATCATCCAACGTATTGTCTAGGTGGTTAATTATACATCAAATACATGCGCTTGACTGCATAGAATCTTAACCACTTGATGAACAACTACACACTTAGGATGTAGCAATACAAATATGGTCAGCTTTTGATCATCTTAAAACTAAAGTTACATTCTTTGTTCCATATGCACGTTAGATTGGATAGCAGTTGTTACTGGATGATGTACGCTAAATTGAAGAAAAGATTGGCTCATTATCTAATGCACCAGTACAAGAAAATGTGAACTGGTTGCGGACGTTTCTGGGATCTGTCAGGCAGTTCTCCCGATTCATGCAGTCAGAGGCAAATCATGTGCACCTGCTTCGGCAACTCTCGCCAAAAGCGACTTGGAATTATAACAGAGTGGAAGAAAGTGCTTCTAACAATATTAAGCAAATTTTGGAATCCGCCGATGTCCTTGTGCTTTAGGACGCATGAAACTCCATTTTTATTTCTTGTGATGCTTCCCCCTACGGTCTTGTTGCTGTATTGCACAAACTACCGGACAGCTCTTTTCGACCTATTTCTTATGCTACAAGCACCTTGATAGCAGCTTGTTAGAGAAGTAGTCGCCGTTGTTTTCCATACTTTTCGGTTGCATCAATAACTACTCGGTCGACCTTTTGTGAATTAAACACATAATGATCCTATTGGATCACTTTTGACCAAGGAAAGGGTTCCAACAATTGACTTTAAAGAGAATGGTCCGTTGGACTTTGATTCTACCTGCAAGTACATCTCAAATTCCCTAAGCCCCTGACTAGCTAAATAACACTACTGATGTTCTCAGTCTGTATTCATAAATGAAATGCTTTCGAAAGAATTTGCACTACAGAACCTTGTGAAGCTGATCTAGCACATTAGAAGCTCTCTCGCTAAATCAAAAGATATACGCGAACAAACCGATACAGACCCCTTTATAGTTTTCATAAAACGCTACATTAGGTGGGGGGGCCAGAAGGAACGAGCACATAACTCATGCCATTTCTTAACAGATTGACCGAACTCAACGTCCATAGCGGATGCGTACTGTTGGTAGCCTGGATTGTAATCCCCAAACTGTTGCGAGCAGCTATCCATGATGAATTATATGATCCACACCATTGATTCACCAAAATGAAGTCGCAGATCCGCTTTTACGCTTGTTGGTCTGATATAGCAGGAAAATTGCGTTGAAATTTGGGTTTGCGTGCTTTTTCAGCAGAAGCAGTACGCTGTGTCCCATGTATCAATGCAGTCTTGGGAGGAGCCAAGAGCCATGAAAAATTATTCACTAGAAGTTTTGGCCCATTCGATGATCACATAATATTGTTGAGCATTGATGCGTATTCCATGTGGATTAGTGCCCAGGTCCTTACTACAGCAAATTTCGCAAACACTATAGTTACATTGCGTACGACGTTTGCAACCTTCCGTGTACCATAAAACTAGTATCAGAAACTGTAACAAACTTTCACTAGTTCCGAGTGTTCTGCCTTCTTTATCTCGAATGGCGTTAGACATGTAGTTACTCCAAATTATCATTCATCATAAAAGGATTTGGCTGAGAGAGCTGTGCAGAGAGTTTAGAATATGTTACTGACGCAACCTGCGTGTTCGTTTAGTCCATGCCCTTATTGCTAACATAAATATAGCAAAAGAAACCATGGGTAAAACCCTCGCGGAATTAATGTTAGGCCGTCGTTTGTGTGCACGGTTGTATTTATTGCACGGTACAATCTGTTCGATTGTTTGTTTAAACAAGAACGTGTAATGCAATGCCCTGACATACGCAGCATAAATGGGTTCATTAAAGATTCTTACCCCAGTTATATCCGCTTACCTAGCGATCCCGCCTGGCAACCGATCATTTTTAAAACAGCGAACGGGCAAGTCATTGTAACAGAAACTGAGGATTGCAGGATAGTTAGTTATACTTAGAGTACTAACGGCCTAAACCGCAGACATTCGAAAATCGGTGCGTCAGAAGTCCAAAGACTGGAGATGACCGACTCAATTATCTGATGTTTAGCCACCGAAGCAAGTGCTTCCACCTCAGTTTACTCGCCACCTTCGGCAAACAGATCGATTCCAGGCCGGATAGCTCAAACCACATATGTGAAGTGTGACATGCCTTGCAAGTTGCTCACCGCGATCATGCGTTCGGGTGTGTGTACTACGGCTGTTTGCCCACTGCCGAAAAGGCTGATTCGTAACTTACTTCTGTGAATATATGATTTCGAATGCCTTGCCGTTTTGGTGAATAACCATGTTACTACACAGTTCTGTTTTCTGAATTCCTCTTGGCCTATCTGGAAAGACGCACTCATAGTTCATGTACATTAAGGCAATTGGCAACCGATCATTTTACTCTCTACCTTTTGGTTAGAAGACTAGAGCGATTTAAATTTATTTTTCATTTTAGCATCAAAAATTTTCATTTTTCAAATACAGTCCAGCTGGTTACAGCATTATTATCGATCTGAACATGAAACACCCAGTGGTATTCCAGTAGCATCGTTTAGACAGAGAACCTTCAGACGAACTAGAAATCGAAATAGCCTTTCGTGGGTGAAGTGATCGAATACGTTTTTGACGTACGTTAGAAACTGTAGGGAATCTAGAACCCTACCCTGTAATTAGAGGCTAGTTACAGGCAAATGATTCGATTACCCACTACCCAGTCGTACCAATTGTGCTTGCTCTGACAAATTTACTGAGAACCAAGAAAAAGATTGTTTTATCCCGAATGACTGTAGTTTATTATATAGGAAGGCATGTGGGGCACATCGGATGTTTAAATTATGTTGAGGGAAACCATAACCGGAGCACGACTTAAATATATTTCTATGGTTATAAGAACATTGAACTCAAATTACTTGGTTTGACAAGAATTGTTGGGTGAAAATATGTGTTGCTATCTGTTAATTTGGCTGCGTGGCAACGTCGTTTGCTCTTTCGCTTATCTACCCTTGATTCATGACTCTATAGACGCGCGGCTGATTAAACAGGATGTGTTATTCAATTTGCGCATTCACTTGGAATATTGGCAGCACAAATGTGTGTTTACAGGTAGCAGGGCAGGTACTAGAACACATTGATAACCTGAACGTGTAAAGGCTTAAGATCTTGACTTCCGGATATCCTTAAAGTTAATGGGATTTACAGGATACACCTGAAACAAAAGTAGAAAGACAGATTGAGCGGGCTGAGTGCCATTTCTTCAGCTTGCGTATCAATTCATCAGCCATGGGTCTAGGTACGTGATTCCTGTTTTAACGCCAGTAAAAGGGTCACATAAATATTCGTTCAGATTCTCGCCTTGATTTATATGGACAGTAAAAGTTACTTAGTCCAGTAGCAATAGCGAATTCATGATTGTCGAGACACATGTTTTACTGCGTTTCCTTAAAACAGTAAGTGATTTAGAGTGATTTGCGCTTTTAAGAGCAATTAGCCATTCAACTAACTATGTCGAAAAATTGATGTTTCTCCACAACAATGTATCGTCACTGATACGAATTAGAAACATCTTGTCACCAATATCCGCGTTTGACCTTCATGCATCAAACTGTAAAGCAGGTCCTCGTTACCAGCTATGAAATGAGCAAACTACAATGGTAAAACTGAATTGGGGTTTTGTTGTAGTAAAATGCTTAATAAATGATTAAGTGAAGGAAGGAACTTTGTGCAGTGGGCCGTCTAATTTTATATGATGAGGCAAAACAACAAATGCCATTTATGCGAAATATGCTAGCTGACATATTTGACTTGATTACTCCTCCCAAACTAAAGTGTAATTGCAAGGATTTCAATGAAAACAATGCAGAACCAAAAGGGTACCTTGTGGTGGTTGTAGAATTGTTGCCGTTGATTAATGCACGTAAAGAACCCACATTTGAGATAGAGGGAAAATGCACTGCGTACGGATAGATAGAGCTACATAAAACGTAGACGGCAGAACCCTGTTTGATCGCTGCTGTGACAGCATATGTGGCCAGATTGCCAAGGAAATCGGCACTACAAGTGTGAGATTGGGGTACATGATGACGCAGAAGGTGGGAGTATTGGGCAGTGCATGAAGCAGTAGCTTGGTTTGTTTTAAATATGCAACTAACGACTATGACAGAGGATCAAATAGGAAGTATGCTTGTAAAGTTGCAGGAAGAAGACAAAGTAGAAATTGACCGCGAGTTGAATATTGGTGGTGTAGGTAATAGCATAATTGAGTGTAAAATCCGCAGTGGCGGAACTTGTGTCTTATGTACCCCAGACGTTATGAATTCAAGACAAAGCATAATGAACTGGGATGCTGATGGCCAGGAGAGGTTTCTAGAGATGTTTCTAGTTATGGCACGATAATACAACCCAAAATAATCAGTTAACAAAACTTGTCGTTTATATAGTTACCCATATTATCTACACGACTTTAGGCATGGTTTTTCCGAATCACTAAGCAAAATGTTAATCTAACATCAAGGTTGAAAATGTATTTATTTGAAATGCTTAAAATCCGCGTGGCTGTGAGCGTTGATGCCGGTTTACACTGCTTGTTGAGTTGAATGATTAGTTTGCATATGTTTCGCTGCTACACTTGGCTACATCATCATGTTGGATTTAAGAAACTACTTCGCAGAGTCTCGTAAACAAATTCAAGATCTAAGTGTTTATTAATCGACTGCTGCATTTGGTACAAGGCTGCAGTGATCTCACCTTATTGCCGGCTTGCGGCTCTTCGGAGGATTTCGACTCGCTCTAGATTGAACTGGTTTTCAGGATTCATATCCATAGATATCCAATGTTTCAGACCTCGCCGTTGTAAGGTTAGGCTACTTTTACGCAAGCGTGTTTCAAGCTTTCTTCATGTTTGTCGAATATAGTATATGTTACAGTTTCGGCAGCAGATTCTATAACACACTATATATTTCCACTAGTCTATCTTTCACTTTAAAGAATATACTTCTAATTGTCTCTTTTGGTTGGTGACCAAATTTAACTCCAAAATACAACAACAATCTTGCAGTCATTTCATATATTCTGCCGATTTAAGGCTATGCGGCCCGCTTTCCACTACTGGATATGTCGAGGTGTGTTTTTTGGTTTATGTGGAGCCAAGCAGCTCGGAATAATGCCTTTTGTTAACGAATTCCGTTTGAGCAACCTTAAAGGATAGACTTCCACCGCTTGCCTCCGTTGCGGTGTGCCTTAGTATGTCCGCGTTTTTGTAAACAGTTAACACGCAGCTTCGCGCGTGGACTGCCGGACATTTGTTGTTTAGTTGCGGTTCTGGTCCTTAAACGGCGATTTTTATAGACTACCGTTTCCAGTGTGTCCCATGTATGAGAACATCTATAACTGTCTACTACCCATTGCTCATTCCCTGGTGAATTGGATGCGGTCAAACACACCGTTATTTAGCGCATCTACCTCTTCTAATTTGGAACGCTTGGGGAAGACGAACGTGCAGTCTATCTTGCGTACACTAAGTTTCGGTTTTACAATTTGGAGTGCTTTCTTTCCCATTAATAACATTACTGCATCGGTTACAATTCAAGTTATAGGCGATCCCTCTGTTGTGTTTTCTATATGTTTTCAGCTTTAGTCATTGATAGTGAAATACGCTGTTAGGCAGAATCCCAGCGACTCCGTTAATTGTATGAGGTCTAATTTGCTACATTTATCGGAAACTGCGTGTTCCTTCAGTCAAGTAGCTAATGTTTGCTTCGCCAACTTGGTGTCATTCGATTTGAACAGAGCCGTTACGTCAAAACATAACAACAATTCTTGTCGCTCTATAGTTTGAAAAGTACGGGAAGAAGATGAAAACTGGTAGATGCATGAAATTTGTAATTTTTCCTCAGTACCATTAACAACAACCGGTATGCAACCATATACTAACCCGAATAAACATATGCAAAATAATTGACGGAACTTCCACCCCTATATCCACGGCGGCCTTAAGCTGATAAATTTTTGCTCTTGAACACACAGAGCCGGCTTCATACGGCTAATCGCAATGGCCTCGGCAAAACGGAGGAAGCGGGGATTAGGGTGACGTAATACAAGTGTGAACGCTGATCCAAGCTCTATCCGGTGAAGCGGTGTCAGAAAGTGTTTAGTTATTGATAAATCTGGCAGCTTACGCAAGCACGGAACTTCAGTGGAATAGGGATGCTGGTCTATTTCACGTTGAACCCACTTTGGCACGTGTTCCTTTATTCGGGAAGTCAAAGAACCATTGGTTCTGCAAGAGTAAGTGTCTCCGCATTTGCACACGAATTTGTATATGCGGTGTGATTTGGTCCCTGTCGGTTGAGCTTCCTTGGTTGGAGGCACCGGCAAGTTACAGCTTCTAATGGTGACCAAAACTTAAGCAGCACAGTAAATTCTCTGCGTAACAAAGGTTAAACTTTTCATGGTTTTCAATACATTAAAGTCACCATTGAAAGGTAAATCGACATAGATCTTTTTCTTGGCTGCAGTATGCACCAAGGCTTTCGGGCCACGCTGTTATGTGTGTTTCTCTATAAACCTACAGAGATAACCATTTGCAACAAGTGTCGTTGTAATTAACTCTAGCTCCTCGGCTAGGCAATCAGCCGAGCAAATGCTTCTAGCACGACTGACTAAAGTTTCCCAATGGTCCACTTGTACCCAACTGGTGTGAAACTGGTGAAATACAGGTAGTGGACTGACCAAGTTTCCTTTTTGCAGATAGATCTTTTAATGATCCCGACGTCCCTGCGACTGATGAGGATGTCTAAGAATGGCAGAGAGTTATTTTCCACTTCGCAGGTGACCCGCAATTTGGTATGTGCACAGTTGACTTTCTGCACAAACTAGACAATCTGTTGCTCCGATGTACAGAAGGCCAATATGTCATCCACCTAATGTTTATAGTGTGGTGACTGGACCATTTCTGCGGATATGCCTCTTTCTTTCATCAGTACGAAGGAATCGGCAAATAGAGGGATTGTAGGCTACCTATTGCCACAACATCTATTTGTTAATATGGGGTGTTCTGAAAGTGGAAGTCGAGATTTGCTGTACACAGAAGTTAGGATTCCTTTAGAAATTCGATTGGAATTGGTAACGAATAACTAGATTGTTTAGCTAGCTCACGTGCGTATTCAACAGGTTTTGTAGTGGGACGTTGGTAATTCGATATTCCAAATCTAAGAACACATGATCTTAGCGGAGAGGTTGATGTCATCTAAGTCATCTATAATTTGATAAGAATATTTAAGACTATACGGATTGGACATTTGTTCGCAAAGGCGAAATATATTCACTAGCCAGCGAGCCAATTTATGCTGCGGCGCATTTACCATTGATTGAATCGGCCTAAACGGTATTCCACTTGTATGCGTCTTCGGTGACCCGTATAGCTGCGGAGTAGTGCTGCCACTTGGCTTCAAACAATAATAGGTGTCACTATCAATTACGCGATGAAGGAAAATCATTTCAATATTTGCAGCTATGGTAGCTTCAACGTCGGCTACGTTCTCCATTTTAGTAAGTCGTTCAAATTTGCTCATTCTGAAGTTGTGTTTTTGAGTTTAACTAGGAACTGTTCCGCCGTGTTTGTCCAGTCTTCTGACTCTCCAGTTAGATGATTTAGTCGTTTACATCGCTAATTGCACTGCTGTAGTTTGGTACTCGAACTAGCTACAAGGTAGTGCACATAGCCTCTCCGCTTTTGTTTGCCTGCGGTAGACATAGATGCGCGGTAGTAACGAATCTTGTGATTTGATTATATCATGCTCCAATTATGTGATTGGTTCCATTTGTAGCAGAGTGCGCTTAATGTTGTCTTCTAAGCGTTTTGTTAGGTATTCGTTTATCGCTTGGTCGGTGCTAGTATCGCTGAGCATATATTGTGCATACATCATTACATTGGTTTTATTGAGCAGAACTTTAAGCGTTCATTTTCAGATGGCTAAAAACTGTCTTTTTTCTGTTCAGTGACTTAACGGGTATTTCTGTTCCGTGATTTTCAATCCTAGGACTAAGATCCGGGATGATCTAATGTCTGATCTCTTGACATAAGGGTATATTTCTCATGGTAGGGAGAAACAGAGCCCCAAATGGACGGGTCAGGTGCGATATTTTGTGAGTTTAAGGTTTATTCCAATGCAGCGAGGAAATCGAGTGGCTTGGACTCCTTGACAGTTATTTAAATAACTTAGATAATGACTGCTTTTTCAGCGTTGGACAAACTTCTTCTGCATTGGAGGTAATCAACACTTTTTTGCGCTAATTTAATTTCATGACTGTACTATCAATATAAATGATGTGGGATTGGGCTGCCTCTTATTTGTTCATATGTTGTAGGTCCACAAAATTTATACAAACGTAACATAATGCAAATAGGATAAACTCGGGGAATAGGGCCGTTGTAACGAGATGAGTGGTTCGTGCTTTTTATTTAGTGGGATATTTTGACTACGAGAAATTTATGTATCTCGTGGCTAAGACACCATCGGTGAAGACAATGGGATTGGCCAGAACAACTCGAGATAATTAATATGAATGAGGAATGTTGCTGGTTAACGACGTTCAGGTATTCTGCCTAGTAACAACATTATCAACAAGTTTTATTCCTTTAACGGAATGGCTAAAACAAGCGAGCCAAGCTTGGGTCTATTTCGTTCTTAGATACATCTAACGTGTCAATCAAACTGGGTTAGTGATATGCAAGATATCAAACGTAGAACGTGAACAAGTGTTCGCTGATATCTGGTGCAGAAACTTTGTGCATTATTTCCAGTCTTCTTGTTATAAAAATAAAGAAAATATTTACCGCAAATATATATGGTTTTGAAAATAATGGGTAAAAATTGTAAAGGGGGCAGAGTGTCTGGCAGTAAGCATCAAAAGGAACTTACAAATAAGTACTTAACAAACGCTAGGACACCCAAGCATTTTAATAGTGTGTATTCTTTTATTTAACAAGCATAAAATAAGTGCTGGAAACGAGTTACTTGATTTTTAATAAAGAAAGTTTAGCTCCAAATTAAACGTTATTACATTTGCTGTAATCGGATGCAGGAAGCAAATATCAAGAGAGATTTCTCATTCGTGTTGGAGATATTGCATGATGTGCTAGAACTTGGTGCTGTTTGTTCCTAAGTCTCATACTTACCTGACTGATGTAGTCAGCTTGAGCTAATCGAATTACAATTTGTCAAGTGGACATTTCGTATATTTGCTCCAAAATGCCCAAAAGTTGGCGACATACTTGTCTTGTGTAGAGCGTAAATAAGGTTCCTCATTAAGTTATGCAAAATTCTATTACATTCATAGGTGACTGCAAATAATGGGTTAATCTAATGTACAGCTAGACTGCGTACAGCTGTGCTGCACGATCGATATTGGATCAAGAACGTTTGCGGATTTGCGTCATTCATGTATGCACGTTTTCAACGTGTTACTGTTGGGCAACATTCTATTGACTAGTCACGGACTCTGTAAATCCACAATCCGCAACGTAGGCGCAATGGAATTTCCTGAATTCCTGCCTGATTTCGCTACGAATACTGTCCCTCACCTAAATTTTCCTTAGGTTGGCCAACCGACGCTCCAATCACAGACTGTAAACTTCGCGGTACAGACACGATACCCCCACATTGTACTGGCGCCCGCGAGCAGTGCTGACTGCGCGCATATGTAGCAACGTCTTCAGCATATGGCTGCTACCCAGAGGAAATATCCGATATGTTATAATGAGGCCAAATATAAACCGACTATACGGCAGGGTGCAAAGACCTAGTCTCCTGCATCTATATTTTTACCACAGATAATATAAAATGAGGATGAGCCTAGTAGGCATACGTTGAACTCTGTTCAGCATTTAGGTTTCGCCACCGATGGTCGGGTAATAGAGGGCCCAGTCGTACTTCAGCATTGTCGTATCATAGAATAACTGATGCGTGGCACTATATTCAGAAAAGTGCCAATTTCCGTTTGAGCAATTATACCATTCACTTCATTTTTTGTATAATTTAGGCCTGGACATAATACCACATAAAATACGCCATTCTGGGGGATTTTGGATGCGTCGATTGATAAGCCTGAGTGTACATCATTCTATGACCACCCAGGCTCATAAACAACGACTTGAGCAGGCTGATTCACAGAAGCACATGCAGAGGAGATCGGGGTCATGCTTAAGTGTATCGCATTAACAGTGTATCCATTTCTCCCTAAATCTTCAGATCTTCTGTAAACAGTGTACCAGGATGCCGATGGAGCTCATATGAATCGTTGATGCAGCTCATTAACTGCATTGGCATCGGCACTGCTACTTAGGGCACGCTGATAGTTTGTTGATTATCCGCCTGTACCAAACACCTTCGACTAAGGAATTCGTTAGTCAACCGACGCATTGAGCCAACAATACCGCATATCCTCATCCAAATTTTGAGAACCTCATGGTTCACCCTACCAAAAGGTTTATTTAAATTGGTGTAGATCACTTAGACTTAATTCGCGCGCTTGTTCTCTTGCAACCAGCCACGCCTTGGCACCAGCAGGTTGGAGGTGTATGAATGACCTTTTAAAAAAGCGTTCATAGTCGACATCAGGTCTTTTGACAACAGAAGCTTCATGAGACATTTTATCCCGTCAAGACGGAAGTCATACACGTTTAACGGTAATTACCTACACTGGTTCCCTTACCGCCTTTCGGCTTCAGCCACACCACCGGCGATTTCACTCACTCGGAAAATCGCGTTGGGACATCTATCTGTTGAAAAGTTTGATCACAGAAGACCATTTGACTGCTGAGGACTACTTGCGAATCATCAGTTGAAGCCATTCTGGACCGACAAGCATTGTGCAGTCAAGATTGACTAGCAAATCGTGTGCATATTCTACACTGTAATACACGCCATAGACTTGTGCAGGGCTAAAGTATCCGAACTCAGTGCAGAGGTATGAACGTTTACGAATCTGGAAGCAAAATGCGCCAGTAGTGCAGACACCTGCCTACTGCTAAAAAGTAATGGCTATCCATCAAAGTCTTCTATCACCGTCAAGTCACCTGCATGTCTCAGTTCGCCGTTCACGCAAACAACGAACTATCCGAGGGCCATCATCACTGTGGTTGCAAGCTGCTGTTTTAATTGCGGTCGCTTTCTAACTTTCATATGAAGCATACATTCTAATATCACACGTAGGTTTTGTACTCCACAATAAGGCCAAACATGAGGAATCTATCCATAGCATGCGGTTTTTCGAACAAACTGATCATATCCTTTGTCAACTCAATACGGCTTCACTTGCCAACTCATCGATACTTGAAAAGTAAGTGTAGGGTACACAATGATCAATCAACCTCGGTCAATAACGGTTACTCAATATCAAGAATATAATATTGGGGCGTCGACCGACCCATTTAACTAACGACTTAGACGCCACATTTGATGTCCATAGGTATAGAATGGTTTCAGTCGGCAGGACTACAGAAGGGGTAGCTCTGTTCATTGGCTTCCCGTAGTCATACCTACATTTTCCGCAACTAGGCAACACCAAAACCAGGCATGACGCAGTGGGTACAGTTTAGTGCCGTTTGGCTGGTAAATGTATTTTTCTGTCACAGGATTAAATATATGCTCCGTAAAATCCAACGCCGTCTCACAATTCCGGGCAGAGGCTGGGCTCCATACCCAAGAGAAAATGATTTGCTGGAATCATCCATGAACAAGTACCGCAGACACCTTATGGAGTTTTGATGATGCGGCAACTAGATAAGAAATCGACTTCATCGGCTGCAATATTTATCACTAACGAAGAGATCATTACGTCTTACGTAAATCCACTAGCTTAGGATAATTATGCCTTTGCCAGACCCCACACAAGGAAAATCGAAATTAGAATAACATGCCACCATGAGCGTTTTACATTCGGCAACATAGAAAGCAGGAGTGGCAAGTGAGCTGGTCTTTCTGGATAGTTACCTGAGGATTCAAACAGCTTTCTTCCAGTCACAGTAAAGGTGTGCAAAAGAGACAACAAAGAGCTGCATCATGTCAATTTCATTAATTTACTGCAAGTGCTAATGCCATATACGCACCGCGCATGACATTATCAGGCGGGCCAGGATGAAAGCATATCGAACCATCGATAAGAACACATGGAAACTGTCGGGCTACACGAATTACATGCGGTAATTCGTTCCATGGCTTCAGTACGCTACTTTATTTCATCTATAGTTGTAGTGAGCCTTGCCAATTACAAAGATGCCACAGCTGGGCGAATGCAATTGTTTAGCTCTATTTGTCAACCGTGGCGCAATACTCTCAACCACCGAGTAACTTCTTCAACAAATGTAATTTTCATAGGTCGAGACATCTCCGCGTTTCTCTCTGCAATAGTAGTTGCAGTTGACTCTAATGAATGACCAACTTAAACTGTTTTCCTCATAGTGATGATGCGTTGGGATTCAAAGTATATTGTCATGTGTTGTTAGGGTTTCGTAGGAATAGATACACCACTATAAGATCATTACATGTACGCTAATAACTTCCCCTGTACATTGTTAGATTTTTCATACAGGTTGTGTGGGGAAATAGGAGAAAGCTTCTGACGTTCTTCGTCACCCAAATTAAACTGGGGAATTGTTTAATCAGTATTTATGCACTTACTTCGTCTTTCTTACTTAACTAATACCCATGGTTAAACCATCAGTTCCAATCGATCAGTTCAAATATACATGTCTTAACATTTCATTTTTAAGATCAACAACACAAATCAATTTATCAGACACGCAAACTTATTCTACTTCAGGAGTCCAGAACATATTGTCCAGTAGATGTTAAATTTGCTGGGATGACTTTCCCGGGTATGGCGGATTATGTTGAATCTGTCCGTGAAAATCGGTAAGGAGGCAGTTTCGTAGAAAGAAGACATAGTTGTGCCGTGAAATAAATCAAGCTCCGTGCACGAGCTAACAAATTATCGACAATTAAGCCCTATAACTATGGTGCGACATATCAAAGTCAGAATTGTCTCATTCCTGACTTCAAGAAAATCACTAAGCAACTTTTAAAACGGATTCTCAGTAATATCGTCCAACCTGAAATTACTAATGCGTACAACTTTCTCGCAAGTCCTCGTTATGTCAGCAAACATAATTTATTTACCTCGGCATGCTTCACGGACAACAAAAGCATACAATGATCTCACACCAGATCGATGAGGCCCTGTCTTCATTATTTAATTTATACCTAACAACTTGAACACAGTATTAATTCAAATAAGCTTAGCTGAGCGTACTGCTCCCAGCATTAGTGTAAAATAAATTATTGTAATTTGGCCGCTACCCATACAAATCTATGTTAGCGGCATCATCGGCAAAATATAATATAGTACAAGTAACTTTTCGCGGTTTATATTAAAACTGTGTACACTTTCCGTCCGGATGGCTGTGATGATACCACCAAAATCATCTATGTACTACTTCTTGCGGTCTGAAACTTGTGGTTAATTGGGCAAATGTTTTCTCCGTTGGTAGATGTAGTATCACAAGTGCGATTTGATTTATAGAGGCCTGACTCTTGATGACAAAACAAGCAACTATATTACGGAAAGAGAATTGAACTGCGATATTTGCGCATGTTTACCTTCTGTAAACAAGTAGGCAATGCGACCTTGCATGCAAGATAAAACCTTTGAAGTTTTATTAAAGCCATTTTCTCTAAATAACTATACATTTTCTTCCTAGACATCAATTATTCGACCCACGCTTGAATATTGTTCAATAATGTATAGCCACTGAGAATTGCAAAAGGCAGTGCCCTAGAACACGTACGGAGAACATTCATAAGCGCCTTCTATCTGGAATATTTGGGGCAAGGTGATAAGATCAAACTTGAACAGCTCTGGTTGACGCGTATGAGGCACAACTTAGTCATATGCTCAAACGACTTGCACACAAAGCTAATGTTTGCAACCTTTAATAAGTGTGGATGCAATCAGCAGTCACTAACACATGAAACAAGCAGAACTCCATGGCGGAATGCAAGTCCAAGTAAAGTAAACGGGTCTATATTTGCCTTTACGATACGCCACTATCTGGAACAAGCTACCACTCAGAATACGTGCATCCTAACTTGAGCACGGCTTGCTCAAATGTAACAATAAGTTCTTGACTATACAGGACGTCTTCAAACTACTTTCCTGATCCGTAACCATAAGGCAAGCGAACGAGCAGGGTGCAGATTTCACATACACTAGGTCACTTTTCACCATAATACTCTCTCCTGTGATAGCTGTTTTAGAGTGGCAAAGGACGGTTAAAGGGCAGCATTTCCAAACGTAATGATATAAGCTGATATTCAACGTTCCAGATCTATATGTGTTCAGCCGATTATCAATAGGCATATGTGACTCGCGTCATCCAGAATGAAAGTTTATTTACAGAAGAGGATTAGAATAGTACAGGTAAAATTTCATCACACCTTGGTACATTCAGACAGCTCTCAAGCGCACTGAAATGTATTGTAAGTCTGTTTCCTTTCGTCGAGAATAATCAGCAATGTGCATTAGATCTGACCCATGTGGGGCTGGAACCCGCAACTCAACAGCTGTCTGTCTGTGGTTGAAACCACTGAGCGACTGGGGATGACGACAATCGTAAGTAATAAGCTACTAGATGTGATATAGCCACGCACACTATTTAGTTATATGCACCTCACTGCCGAGCAGAGGACAGGATAGCCCCATCACTAAGAGAAAAACTAACCAAAAGTAAACTGCCAGTTAAGCCATGTAAGTAGTTTGTCCAATTACTGCGTACAGAGGAGTAGTAGGGTGATGTAAGGGTACGAAAAAGTTAATCACATCCAGCCTCAGTCAGACAGTCATAACATGTATGCTTTTTATACAATTACTCAGGGGAACGCAATATGACAAGTTTGTGAAGCCACTGGTGATAAGCAGTTAACTCTCTTACGTATGTTTTAGTGCTTTCAACAGAAGCTCGTCAATTATAAACAATGACTAATTAGTAATGACTAGTGAAAATGTAATTCATTGATTAACGCTGCATGGTGCCCATCAGGATTATAGCACCAAAGATGGATATTACCAAGGGAAATGAAGAAATTCCGGTTTTACTTGATTCATCGAGCTATTCATATGAATACTGAGGTAGTTTTCCTAACCGCCAGTTTACAGAAGATGCTTGTGAGCTAGACTTTGTTTAAGTATCTTCGTCCTCCATGTGAAATGGACTTTATCACATAATGTAAGCAGGATAACGTGTCTTCAAGGCGCTTTTTGGAAAGTGCTAACTTTAGGGCCGAAATAACTTTGACTGGATAGGCATTCCATGTTTGGATACCCGAATGTAGAAATGGTTTTGCTGACAATCCAATCGACTGCAGCGTGTAGCCAGTTTTGTCTTGTGAGCTCGCAGAATTTGCGGTGGCTGAGTTGCAGTAAAAACCGACAGGCTTAAAAGGTATTCGCTATTAGACAAACCAATATTATGTCTACTCGATGAGGGCGATATTCACCGCTGTAAAATTCCAGGGTCTGCAGTCTGTGTTTATAACCGGCATGAAACAAATTTTGTCGTTTGACATTATCGTTGTACACGCCACGGACGCCAAGTTTGGATTGATTACTTCACTTAAAGCCTCATGTAGGTATACTTTATTTACTGAAAGATAGATGATTCGCAATACATGAACAACTTGTGTGTGTTTAATTTGAATGCTGGCGCTTATAATGCATTTTTAGACTCATTCGAGCAGCCAAGTTAGTTCTACGCATACATCCCATGATCATTTTCCTAGGATTAGAGTTGCAGCTATTGGACTGCCAGTTGGTTTTCATAGGTCCGCTGATGACGGATGCTAACAAATTTGTGTTGTTCCGCGTTGAACTGAAGCTGTTTTTGCGGATGATCAAGTATATACAAAGTCGAAATATTTTGCAGTGCTGCGTCAGCGTCCACTGTCAAGATTTTATGCAATCTCTTTACGTCATATGCAAATCACAAGCAGTTCAACTTGGACGTACTTTTAGGGTCTTTGTCGAAGGATATTAAGAGACTTGAAAACGAGACAGGTCTTTGTAGCACCGGACACTGGAATTCGATTGGATAGTAATGGACCTGAGGACTCTCACATCCAGCTGACCTTGATTGATGAATTTGCTTATTTAACCCAGCACAGGGTCACTGATTCTGATACTGATACTGATTAGAAGCAGCGAGGAGAGCATACTTTGTGTAGCTGCATCAAATGTCGCTCTTGGACATCAACCTATTAGTTACCGTTCCGCTCTTTATATTTTGCCTCTTCGAAATGTTTGTCGAGAAGCTTCTTAAATTCGGCCATTGAATTCGCCTCCATTACTGGCTGCGGCGGGTTGTTCCAGGTATTCACCACTCTTCGTTCAAAACAGAGTTGGTGAGATACCCGCTGCAACTGCGGTACGATAAGTTTGTACAGGTGTCCTCGCGTGCCGCTAGGTGTGCGCAGATGAAGCAGTTGTCTCAACATGGGGTAATCACTAA
>CALYDF020001629.1:479-51382 GCA_944474145.2 Dicrocoelium dendriticum
GTTTCGCGCCTGGTGTTCTATGAAAGTCCAGTTTACATTGCAATAACGGATTCTAGGATGGTGGTTGGTAGACAGTCCTGCAGTTGTAGGACCACTGATTAGCGCTGGTTGAATCCTAGCTTGGTGAGTGCAAACACGGTAATGTGGGTCGAGAATTGCGAGCGGCAAACACAAAAAGAGAATGACGTCAATTCAATACTAGATCGTAGTCAACTAGGAAGTTATGCTTATCAGTAACCTTTAATGAGGCACCATAGCAAATGCCCGTTGCATGTCTGAAATATATTGCACTTCGGTAAAAATGGGAGTCTGATATTTTGGTTAAATAATGCAACTAGCTGGTTATGCACAACCATTCGTCAAGGAACTCATAATATAACTTATCTTTTAGCCTTATTTAGTGGGTGGAATAAATCACTCTCATTTTAGCCAATTTTTCCGATAATCTGTTTAAAACATGATTGTGATTGTTTAGTCTGTAATTGTGATTATTATTCCTGAGCCGCCCTCTTGTCCAGGGATGACAAACGAATCTTACCATTGATCTGGTGAGCGCCTTGATGTCAGTGGAATTGTAAATATATTCAAAAACATCAACGTCATGTCAGGGCATCACATTTTTATTGCGTATGAGGCTGCACTCGGTGTCGTGAATGGAGGTTTGTTGAGTAGACTTATTTAATGGTGATTAGTAAGCTGAGAAATATCTATCCAAGCAGGTAGTCTTAGACGCCAAATTTCTTAGTGCACGTACCACATTACAAAGATATGGTGAAACTTCATGCACGAATGCTGGTTTAACCTCGATCTGCGAAGGACGCAGGCTAGCCCAGTAGGAGAGATGCTCCCAAACCACCTCATAACCATTGTCAGATACCGCGCATTGTTGTTGATGTGGCACCAATTAACGAGTGTATCGTACACTCAAATAGCATAAACAATGACATTTGCAGGGAAGAATATTTGGTGATATTCATCAATGAATATGCAAAGCTTTAATTTGCAGAGGAGATCGGATCAGTGCACGACTTATCATAGACAATGTTAGGCTATGGGTGCTGGAGAAGTGTCCTTAATTCTTCCTATCCTATAGAGTTTAGGTTGCCCTACCCCCAAATGCTACTCCTCTGAGTTTGTTCTGAAAAACCTCCACGTTTAAATGAAAATAGCAAATGAAAATCGAATAGAACGATATCGTTGGAGACACTTAGTGGATGATGAGTAGTTCCGTTTCTGCTTTCGTCAAGCTCAGCTCTAACATGAGGAAGCAATTTTTTTCGTCCTGCGCAATGACCATTCTAAGGCTGTTTTGAATGACCACACTTAGCATCTGACCACTCGACGAAAATTTGGCCTTCAGAAACACAATATCATCTGAATTTAGCACGTTGCCATAGGACGACTGATATTCTAGATGAAAATAGTTTCCACTGAAGGCAAAGTTGGCGAGGTGGTTCAAACCGGGTGACGAAGCTTTTAATACTGGAGCTTGGAAAGTTTATCCGGTGATCTAGATAACGAAGTACTATCAAAACGTCTAGTTTGATCACATCAACGTCCTCACCATAATCAGCTGGCTTCGTCCAAATGCTCAGTGCGTTATGTAGTGCGGAACCAATTTCAGCTAGCTAGAACACATATGGCCAAGGAATGAATTTGAAACATTCCAGTCTATGAAAAATGAAAACGAAGAAAACGGTCGCCACCAAGTAAATTGGTTCGTACTTTAACACAGAAGCCCTTATCTTAAACCATCTCAAGTTGGGTTGCCTTGCCGCAATTTGGAAGACTACCATTTTGCTATAAATTGATGCTGAAGTGCTATATGTTTCAAGCCCATTTTGAGAGAGACGAAATGTCGGGCTGAATATTTTCGGATGATCTCTTATTTTATTCTTACATCAACGGCCTTACACATATTTTTACCTCAAAATTTATGTCATGTGATGTCCGTACTCTGGAAAATCAGCGAAGCGTAGTGATTCTATCCAGATGCAAGATTTTAGGTTGCGCTACTTCACAACACTTTCCAAAATGCAGGTGCTCTCAGAACCTACTGTTAATTAGTTAAGTATATACAAGCCCAGGAAGAAATCCTCCTTTGGAAATTATTAGACGAAATATTGAACGTGAATCATTCAACATGAACTTCGTCGATAAGGTTAGCAATTCTTTATGAAGCGACACATGCAATGATATAAATCCTGCTAAGCGGCACTTAATTAATTCACAACTAACGAGATTATTCTCTTGCGGTATAAAGCGGATAACTACCAACAAATTAATCGGAACTGTTCCCAAATTCGTGGCCATGATGAAGGCTTGGGTTTCACTGCTTCACAGAAGTGGATGGTTATACCACCACATAGGTTATGCACAAAGGCTAACTGCACTCTTGTGGCTTTTCGGACTAATTGGTCAGGCATTTCCTAACACCTTCTGGGTCTCTAAGCTGCCTGCCTCACGGCCTTGATTTCCCAAATTCACCTTCATCTCATGTGTAATCATGTGAAATATGAACAAAACAGAATATAGAGATGTAACTAATGTCAGGCATACGTTAGTTCTTGCTCCATTTTCCCTTTGGCTACTTCATCGCAAACAAAATATTGGTTTACACGGACAGTTAAGGTGCAAAGGTCAGTAAATATCCAGTTCTAATTCTGCGTGACCTGAAATCAACATCAAATAATTATATTGTAAAAGGGGAGGCACTTGATTGAGAACACTAACTTTTGTTCAGCAGTTGCTTTACTGCAGTAGTATGTACTAGCTTCATCGTATCTCTCGATAACATATGCTACGCCAAAGAATTCCTCATTCCAGGATGCGAAAAGGGCAATTTTGAATTACATTTAATTGAGTTGCATTATTTACTTTTATCTTGACCCAATATCTGGTCTCAATTGACAAATTACTCCACGCCCGATTAAGGGTTTATCGTTCTTTTAGTAACCTTAATCGCAGCAATCCCTTCACAACAAGAGCTTGCAACATTAGCTTTCATTGAAACAAAACATGTGTGTAAAGCATTGATCATTCTTCTCCTGATTCCACATGTATGATTCCCATGAACTGTGAAGCTAAATTGGTCCAAAATTCGGGTTACTCCAAGTGAGATTTTGATGGAAACTGATTTACCGGTCAACAAATTCGAGGTTAGCTCCGGATTTAAGTGATGTTATGCAACCGAAATTTAAGATTTTAATCCAAGTGTCTACCCTTTATACAATATCGGCTGTAATAAGGCATTCAATAGATTATAATGCAGAAATGACGAAGTGAATATTAGAACATATTAGATATAGATATAGATATAGATAGATAGATATAGATATATTATATATTAGAACATAAATCAAGACATAACGCTGGTTACTTTGAAATTCAGTTTCAAACGAATATTTAAACTTTAACGTTAGCACACGGACATTTTTCTTCTGCAAATTTCAAAGATTCCGCATAATCGTTTCCTTCGTTCCGGTGTTGTTGGGCTGTGGGGTAGAAAATATTACACTTTGATTGCGTGTATCAGCGAACTGCAGTTTTTACCCGCACATTTTCCGACAGAAATCTTATTCCGCTGTACCTGCGGTCTATTGGCTGAGATTTCATAATTTTTCAGTAGTAAAACCAGCTTTGCGTACCGTTTACGAAATATGCTGGTCGTGTTCTGCTAACTGTGCATGCAAGTCCTGATGGGTAGACAAAGAGAAATCCTCTGTTCACCTCATTGTTTGTTAGTTCATCATGTTTCGCAGATAAGATTCACTAGAACTCCGCAGAGAATTCCCAATCACATGCGCGCTATTGTTCAGTAGAGTGATAAAAGAAAACCACATGATCTAATTTTCTTGCTGTCCCAGTAACCCCCACAATAGGTTGAGAAACGAACAATGGCACGTGAAATTTAGAAGTTTCGTCTACTGAGTTGCTTGCACGATTCGTCGCATATCCGCTAGGGAAGCTCGTTCCTTGATTGAGAAAAGAGTGAGATTATATCAAAAATATAGGTGTTTATTTGCGTAACAAAAATAAGTTCAGAAACCCAACGCGATGCTTATATTTTTGGAAAATTATCCAACATACTTTATTTATTTTAGCTTATAATTGATTGGAATACAACACATAGTTAATATAGGTTCCTATTCTATGAAGGCTAAAGCTATGCTCCTGTGAAAAGTATATAGCGCATCCAATTTAAGCAAGTACCAGGTTTTAGGATATGACAAAAGTTTCACATTAAATTAAGCAAAAACCATAAAGCGGTAAAATAATGTAGGTTGTATTTAGGGCATCTCTGCTATAAACCGCTAATAGGTAATCCAAAACTACCAAAAATGTGCCTTGAATACCATTCTTATCCGTTTATGTCAAGTGAGTTGCGCAGTATTGTGACATAAGTTAAGCTAACGCGTTCTCTTTCTTAAACAAAACTATTTGACTACCGCCAAGAGAAAAGTAAGACCAATTAATGATGATTAATCGCGTATATTGCAAACGGTGGAGAAAATGGAAGCCCATGTTTATACACTGATTGAGTATTTGAATGTTCGGAATGCTCTAAGTTGCTTGCCAACCGGCAAGTTCAACACAACAAACTATACACAGAAAGTGTCACCTGTATTTTTGATGTCATGTCTGCAAGCAAACAACTCATTATCCTGGTAGGCGAGTGGTTCAGTTATCCCTATGACATGAAATGGCGTATTTTGACAACAAATAACATTGCGATTTTAACTGACACATTTGTTTTTTCCTGAAAATGTTTAAATCATGTTGTCCTGACCACAAGAGCAGCCTAGATGTTATCATTTCTGTGTTCACTTTAGTAGCTTGGATGAAATGGACATGAATTTACATTTCCTTCTCTCGTCCCACTAAGCGTGCTGTGCCGTTACATTTCTATACAATTTAGGGCACAAAGCTGTTTTGCAACTTAACACTGCAAAGTAGGAACGTCCAGTGGAATGAGTAAGTTTATATGTCGGTAACTTCTAAAAGCATATGAAAGTTAAATTTATAATTTCCAATAAATTATTACCTTGTTCGATCAATCAGGGTAGTATTTAAGGCTTACTAATCAAGTATAAAGAAAATGGCCCTGATATAAGTTTTCGTAAAGCAAAATTAATTACTTAACTGCGTTATGGCTATCTCAAGACGTTTCTGTCCGGCACAAATATTCAAGTGTGGGTTGCAGCTTCTGTCTTTCCTGCAATGTGCCACCAATTAATCAAACCCAGATCATAATAATCCTTGAGATCTACTCCTTAAGATAATATTCTGATAAGCTTCTCAATTTTGAGCACCAGGAATAATCACCTACAAGTTGTATTGAATCAATTGCTACGAAACTCGTATGTAGATACTAACTGATATGGCTCACAAAATAGCACTGCAGAAAACATCAAGTAGTGCTGTTAGAACTAGGAATGTCGTTGTTGCTGAACTGTAAATGATTGAGCACTTTACTAGAAATGATACAACCTCAGTATCAAGAATACCCGACGCCTGAATTTTAGAATTCCCTATGTAGAGTAGCCAAATGTGTTTATTTAGCATGACTCGTTGTTATTGTTCTTCTCAATATTATCTTGGACTCTCCAAAAGAAACAGTAATTAACATCTCTTCTATTGGAAGGCTGATTATCAATTTTTATTACGTACACTGAAATCAACGATTTCCTCCCTGATCTCCGAATGCAGCATGGACGCGCGACGATGAATGAACTCTCATATGAGCCCGTATCTACCTACTGCTGCTCACCTCTCTTTCTACGCTTGTATTCTATGAAAAGACTGTATGCTTAATGAGCACGAGATCGCGCCTTTACTGATAAATGAGAGTGAGATGATACTGCATTTCACGGACTTTTTCCATAGGGTACGAATTTGGTAGATTCCCCGTCTGAGTACTCGGAAGAATAGACACTGCTGCGTTGAATCTGTACGCGGCTATTGGCACAGAACACTCTGTCGCGTGATTTGGACTAGTTTTATATTTGTTAACGATGAGCGGGCAACAAAAATGTTTCTTTAGTTATTTCAGCTGGAGGTGGTGACCAAATTGCAAACCAAAATATAGAGGGCATAACTTAAACCAGATTCTTTGTAAGCGTTTTTCAACATTTGTTTACCTGGATTGATCAAGCAACATTTAAGGTACCAAATTTACCAAATATAGCTCATAGATAATAATCAATTTCCAACTACAGGCTTTAGTTGTAATAGTTGGAGCAGCTGCTACAGAATACTTATACATTTATAGGTGTGTATAAAACGCGTTATGCTGTAACGGGACTGTTTTCATATCTGTCATGTGGGGTCAAACAAGCTCAAGAATCGGTGTCGACAGTAGATCATTGAGTAACAGACCGAAGCAAGCATGTCAGCCCGTGCCCAGGATTGATGGTACGGTAGGTAATTTACGAATAGCCTACATACTGATACGATATGTGTTACTTCTGCTGGATTTCCCTATATATTTATGTATATTTGTCGGTATAAGCATCAACCCTAGCACTCGAAAAAAAGCTAAAATAGCCGACAATAAAAAGGGGACTGGTTAAAATCGCATCCTAGAACTCTCTGATCAAGAACCTAATTACCTTGAAAGCAGAACTAAGGTTAATAAAGCGGAGTATCACCAACTACTTATTTTTTTTTTATGCCAAGTAGGACTATTTAGCTTTTGCTTTTCTCTCGGAATATGCTGGACTATAATTCAGTTTCTAGCGATAATTTCTAGTTCACTTAACGCGGAAACAGTGTATGCGCAATGGACCCCAAATCTTTGAGCGTACTTGCAAGCTAACATCTGCGTTTGTCTGGCCTCTTCGGTCAGCGGCCGTGAGGCAATTGGGCCCGGGGATGTGGGTGTATAGCAAAATTTAGGCATGTATATGGAACCGTGGTGTAGGCTAGACATAATCAGAAGCACGTCATCAACCTCCCAATGACGAATCGAATGACAGGGTGAGATTGACGATGACGGAATTATCTAGCTTCTGTCCACGATGGAGCAGGGAGAATGTGGGGAGTGAGCATGGTCTGCCTTGGCAATTACAACCGAGCCTTTGTTCCATTCGGATAGGGCCAAAAATTAATGTCCCTTAAGAAGCTGTCTAGCCGCTTTTCCTTGCAAACTATTGCGTGCCTTGGACGGACACCTTGGTTGGGCGAGCCGACGTGCACAAAGATTGGTTTGCGCATAGAATGGCAAGGGCACGTTTGCCTATGATTGGAATACCAAGTCACATGTGAACTAGCACATGTTGCCAAACTCACTGATGCGTTGACCGGTGCGCAATACCATCCCAACAAATCAATAAATATTTATGTATAAACAGTGCGAGAGGCCCTCCGCGCATAGTTAAGTATCAAATGTTACACAGTATTGCTTAACAAATTATGTCTTCCGAAATTGGTTTAGTGTGGTTTTACTCAAAAATATGCTGAATACTGGGAGTAGTTTAGTATGCTAAAGAGAATTGTTGAGGATGGGCATATATTGGTCAAATTTTGTCACTTGATAATCATACCTGTTGCACTTTGATTTTGGTCTCCTCGAAGAAAGTTTGCATATCACGACTTGAGATGCGCTCAAAATTATCCATAAAACAACAATGGACAATGTAATGATTTCACCATGTTCAACTTGTAGCAACTATCACAACAGTATCAAAATACATTAAATGACAAGTTTGACAATATGCGAAGTCGATGCCATAGTTAAATACTGTTTTCTAAGGCTGAGATGTTTGTGGCATAGTTATGATCTTGTGCACAGCGAGATGTTTTTGGAAAGATAATTGAAACTAGTCGGAGTAGACTACCTAATACGTTACGGTTTCGTGACGTCTATTACCAGGAAGCGCGTTGCTACCCCACAGGCTTTATCAGGGCTGTCATGCTGGAAGCTGAAGAAATCACTTCATTGTCATGACAAGCTTTGCTACCGGAACATCAGCAACAAGGATAAGTCGCACGGGAAGCGGACGAAATCTGACAGTCATCATCTAACAGGTTGCTACGTGATATGGTAGCATAATAGCAGGTACACTATCTAACCAGGCAAGTGAATCGAGTCAGCTTAGGAACATAAAATAGATGATAGATGGTGACCTATAAAATGAACCGTGTTCTGTGCCTAAGACTCTCCAGTCTAGCAGGCGCGATGTTCTGTTAACACTCCCGGCTGGACAGAGTAGTTAATCAGAGTGCAGATGGGAGAACATCGTTACAACATTGGCAAGATGCAGAAGAATACAGGAATGGCAGCCGGCTTCAAAAATCTGCAGGCATTATACAGCAGCAGGCTAGGCTCATTGAAATGTTGACGCAGAAGGCGTCGACACAGTTAAACCCAGGTTTAAGTACAAGTGAAATTGTCCCCTTTGCATAAACCCTGACACGGCAGATCAACGAATTCCATTTTGATGCTAGTGCTGGCGTAACTTTCCGTTCCTGGTTTCACATATATAAAGAGCTGTCTCGTGTTGATTTCGCAAATGACCCTGAAGAGAAGAAAATTCGCCTGGTGCACCGGAAATTGGATACGACTGTATATAAAATTTTATAAATGCCTTGATACACTGTAATTTGGGCTTAAAATAACTTCCCTATTAAATGATGAGACAATGTTTACAAAATCACTTTTGAGAACAGTGTTAGTCAGTTTAAGATAACTCAACGAATCGGTCCTGTTAATGAATTGGACTCCAAGTTTATTTTAGTTATATATGCCACTCGATTAATATGTGCACCACTACTTACGCTACTGTACGGGTTGCGGGAGATAAGCAATAACGGATAGTCAAGCAAATAATTGCAAGAAATGATAGACGCACCAACGTACAGAAATAATCGCTGTCAGTTGGTGCCCTCACTCCTCCCTTAGAGACACGACTTGTCATCCTTTCTAGTTATCGATGAACTAATTATCAACTCCTTCGCGAGGGATATTTGCCGCTGTAAACTCTGTCATATTTTGCTAAAGTTCCGCTTGCTACAAACGTTTGAAAATTTCATTAAATGTTTGTGTGCTAACTGCTCAACTACAGCCATAATCGGAATTTACAAAAAGAGTAATGGAGAACGTTGGCTTCGGATACTAGATTACCTGACAATAAATTAAAAGTTATAGTAGTTGACATTGAACTTCGACTCCTATTGTCTGAATTCCTCAGCATAGGATATATAATCATTAATATACGAATGTAAAATTTATTTCACCCGAAGCGCAATTTGAAGGATAAATGACCTGTCATGTCGGATCTTGATGATACAAATAACAACCTGCGATTGACCTCTCCAGACTTCTCATATTTAGAGACACAGGCTAATTAATCACCGACACCGCTTAAATGCTACATGTTCCAAACAGAATATGAATTGTTCAAGCTTTAGTCCAATGGAGCGATAGAAAAATTAAGAAAACTTTAGAGCGTTAATTTTGCCCAGTTCATCTATCTGATCTTGGGCTGACGAAACAGGAAAATGTATGCGATTATATTGCATGGCTACTCCAGAAGTTTCATCGATAAACGATACGCAATACGAATGCCGAGGATCTTAACTTCCATAGCGATAACGAACCATTTGATCTCGAGTTACTCTCCAAGGCTAAATTTGCAGTTAGGTCGAATGACCAAACGAGCACAATGATTAAAAAACTAACAATACTGATCAACTTGCTTCTGAAAACCGAATAATTAACTTACCTGTTCCTTCACCGAACGAAGCACTGAAAATGTCTGGTCTACTGGCAATAACTCTACCAAAACTTATATATTCAAGGTGCAAGCTATATAGGCAAACCCAAAAGACTCTGCTTTCCCTAATACAGCGGACTACACCGAAGTGAGTTCAGCTTCTCAGACTTGCTAATTCTGAAACGAACTAGTTTCGTAGATGAGTAACTATCTATTTTTCACGATTTAGAGTTGCCTTAACAAGGTTGGATTAAACCAGCTATTTGCATCCAAATTGCTAATGGCCAGCAATATTTAACTTATGACATCTGCCCATTATTTTGCAAATCATACTTGTTTAATGGCACATAGATACCTATATGCATTTGTGACATCGCTAGTGTTAATGAAGCGATAGCGTAATTGTAAAGAGCTAAAATATTTTTCAAAAGCACATTTAATCTGGATGTACAGATTTTTTCCTTCATATTAGATACCGTTTAGCCGATTATGAGGTTGAGTTCATGCAAGCAAATGTCTATGTCAGAAGCGGAAAAAGTGAATAAAAGCGCACGTAAATAATTAGGATATGCCTTCTCCAAGAGATATATATCCTTAATGTGTGCTCTACTAAGTGTTGGTCTGTTTGTGCTATATTTGTGAAGGTGATATTTACAGCCACTTTGTTTTAATACAGGACTGTTCAAAGAGCTCTTTTGCGAATTTGGTAAGCCTAACATTGGCTCAGAAAAGCTAATGCTTGTATGGTCACTTAGACTAGGGATATTTCAATGTCGCCCGTATCAAAGCAGTCAGATGGGTTATGTCCTCACAAAAATTACTGAATCGACTTAATCACAAGAAATGTCAGAGCGGTGAGCTGCGCTGTTCATACAGATGTGTTGCTAATTTCGCAAGTACTTTCGTATATAATTGCAAGCAATATCAACACCAATAGAAATATCACTGCCAGTAATCTGACACAAGTGTACCACAAGGACTGGAAATGGCACCTCACCGAATATCGAATAAATACCCCACATAATCAAGGAAGGATCTTCTATTCCAGCCAACTCATTGTGAACTTCCTACCTTCAATAAAGCGAATTAAATTAATTCTAGTGGAACTGAAGACTTATACTTTGGTTTGCTAGCATTTTCCAGAAAGAAGGTCAGCATTTCATAATATTGATTTTTGAGCTCTGAAAACCAGCTGTGTCCTGCCATGGCAGTTGAGGCCCCGAGGGAGCCAGTTCCTGTCAATTTGCTCATACCTGTCTTCCCTCGGGTGGCACAACAGCTTAACACTTTTTGGCGAGACCTCAGATATAAGTAAGTAATGTACTCCCGTCTTATCGAACCAAAGCAACAATGGAAATGAGCACACGGAATGCGCCACTAGAGTGCAAACAAGAAACAAAATTGATGAATTCTGGTAACTTTTCACGTAATTATCCAGCGCTAGAATCTCAGAGGAAAATCGTGATTCTCAGCTGAAGATTTATTGTGGTTGGGAGTAAGATAGGGGAAGTTGGTTAAACACGGATTCATTGGGACATCAATGCGAATGTGTTCCTCTTCGCAAATAACAGTATGCCCCCAATAAATTAGTTCTATCTTTGACAAGCACCATCATCGGACAGCAGTGACAGGCGGTTAGCAACCTCGACTTTATGAATACATGGTCAACTAGGCAAAATAGTTTAGCAAAAATTAGAAAATTACGTATGCTTCTGTTATGTAAACACAAATGTTTAACTCGGTTAGCCTTCACCACATGTAGGTATATTAGGACAACCATCACATGTCCGTAAAAGCATTGTACGGCAGATTCCGCCCTTAAGGAATCTTAAATAGTGCGCGATCCATCTGACTGCTGTGAAATTAAAACCGGAAACTCATCGTTTGGCAGTTTGTGGTTGAGACAACAAGTCCACGGAGACGGCAAAATCCGTCGTGCCCCATTGACTAGATATGCTAAAGCGTCCCTCACTATTAACTGACTTGCATGTTAATACCGTGCATAGGACAGGGTAGCCCGCCCCTCAAGCGAGGATATTACCCCCTTTAAACCGCAATTTATTTAATCGCAGTGTAATCAGCCTGCTCAGCATAATGAGCCTAGATATATCTGATAAAATACGCACTGCTGACAATTCCTGAAGGAATGGACGGCTCGCACATCGTTTTTCCACAAGTATGAAGTGCGAAAGACCAAGTTACTGATGAGTAGTAGTGTGGATTTTGGTATATTTCCGATAAATCATCATCGAGGATGAATTATCTGAATAAAAGATTAACTGCTTAACTTCTAATTATACTTCTAAACTTCTTTACTAATCACTTGTAATTAATGCGCAGACCATCATGTCAACAATGTCATAAGGAAATTGGCGTTTTAATTTGGCTAATTTCGTCGCTTAATGTGGGGCTACCCTGTCCTGTGCACGGCAGTGACGTGCAAGTCATTCGATAGTGCGTGGGCTGTATCATGTCAATTATCAGACCTGGGAGTTGCCGTCCCCGTAGACCAGTTTCTCAACTACAAACCGGCAAACTTTGGTCAATGGAATAGGCACTGCATATGATTCCCGAAAGGCTAAAACCGCCGTACAATGTTTTCGTTGTATGTGATGGCTGTTTGACTTAATCTAGATGAGTTGAATTTGAGAATTTACCATACTGTTGCGTAGCGTTTAACACAGAGTCGTGTATAATAGTCTTTCAAATTCTACCACCTTTGTTGTTTTCGCTACATGCGCTGGCAACGCATTCCACTTGAACCGATTCTATGAGGGTAAAAGCTTTCCACAATTAAATGGGAGCGTTGATTTTCTATTTCCAGTTCATGACCTTAGGATCGGTTGCTATGAGCAAGAGTCAATAGAGCAAGTGCAAAATGACGTATTTCGGATGAAAAAACAAGTGCTTAACTAATCCCGTAGGATAATAATAATGAGAACCATAGGACTGGGAAGAAAATATTAATACAATGAAAATCGTTTTGGTGGACTTAACGGCGTTCGATCAGGGACATGCAGAAAGAGTCTAACTCGGTTGTGCATTTTAGAGGTGTAAAACGTTCGTCTCCTTATATCTTCTATCCAATTACACAGGCTATATCTCGTAATGTTGGTGAGTTTGTGCGACGTCAAGACGTTTTTCAAACATAGATGAGGTGGGGCCGGAAACAGGGTAATTTGCGAGGATCTTCCATGGATGGCAAAGCAGAAGAGACTGATAGTATCACCAACATTCTAGAGGATTGTATTGCGTGGCAAACTTGAGCCAGTGGCCCCAGGAATGCGTGTTCTCAATGGGTTGCATTAGTGGCGGCAGTTATGCACGGGTTCCTCAAAGTCTTGTTGGCCATTATTATGTCGCCACGTAGACGCCGATACTGACTGCTCTACAACTATAATTCCTCCAAATAATTTAATGGAAAAGGTTGAGCCAACGCTTTAGAGTGACTGGTTGCTCTTTTCTATGCAGTCCGAAATCTCGCCCCGAGATCTCGTGTGTTCCAGAGACGCAGGCCTTGCTTACCTATTACTCATAAGGACGCACGCATGTGTTACTCAACTGCGGACAGAAAGATGGATTTAACGGCCAGAATGCCCTTCTCAACATACCATCTTTTTGACCCTCACCATTTGACGCAATCCCGGATTGAGTTGCACAGCCCAAATCAGACTGGTTTAATATCCCAACCTTGTTCCCACGGCTGATAGTATTTTGGTCATGGTATCTCAACTTTTATATCATCTTTGGCAGGTGAGCAATTTGGACCACTTTGAGCTTAGACGAATTCAATTAAAGCAGCTTATGCAATTATTATGCAAACAACTTGTCCAGGTCCCGTTGATAGGCGTCGTAATCGTCTTCAACACGTATTTAGCAGTTAAAGCAATATTAATAAGTGAGAAATTTGGGGCTGTGTAAAATATTATATGACAGCAGCAAATCCCGCTTCCGTGGAGTAACAGTTGCTTCTTCAGCGCTCGATACCACTCCGATTGTCATGTTAATTGTGTGGATACCGAGCTTCACATTTCGAATGAGGTTAACATGTTTGTATATTTGCTTTTTGTTTTCGATTAATTTGCAAGCTAAATATTGTTGATGAAAAATTTGGTCCTCAAGGACCACATATTCGCACCGGATTTCGGGGCCAGGACGGGCACTTTAAGCGCGTGTTTTTGTTCTGCCTCTGATGAAGAACGAAAGCTTTGTGGAACAGAAAAGTATGCTTTTGGAAGCAGTTGAACTCAGATTGCTAAATCCTCAAAAATCGGAATGTACGTGATGTAAGACAATCAACTTTCAAGAATTCCTATTTGGTCATTGCAACCAGGTCGTCCGGATGTGTTAGCGTTTGAGAATCCGTGTTATTTCAGTGTGTTTCTCCGGATTTGCTCGGTAACATACATAGTTATTAGGTTTATTTAGATGAAAACTTTGCCCTACTAATTTGTCTATAAATGGCCTGTTAATCCTTTGTTCCAGATTTGTAAGTTGGAGGGCGAGTGCTGAGGGTTTGTTAGTAACTCTGTACCTGTTAAGTAAATTGATGTAATTAAACAGTGGAACAGCTGAAATATAGCTTTGCAATTCGGTTTTATATTTTTCGCTGGTGGATGCCAATATGTCCAGGACATGTAAGTTAATACCACCGCAGATGTAAACGTAGCTTTAAGTTGGGATTTGGCTGCTCGTCACAGCCGATGATAAACGGAAATCTTCATTTGGCATAACATATAGAGGGCCATAAACAACTGGCACGAATCGGTTATCATGGTATCTGAGACGCAACAGGAGCCATAGCAAATCGCTTATCTGCGTCTCGGGATCTTCCGGAGGTTCGCAATATAAGTGCTTGTAATAGTACAGGAATAAACTACCTCCATTTCTACGACAATCACTTCGGAAAAATGACATTTATTGAATCGTCATCGTTGCATTCATGACCTATTAGCGCAACCGACACTCATATGCGGAGATTAGACCCTTGGCTTTTGTTGCCTAAGGCAATCGAGGCTTCGCAAAATTGCTTAGGTAGTACTGTGTATTAGCCTATATAATGGGTGTCCATAGTCCAGCACGAGGGCCAATTGCGGTCTGCGTCAACATTTCAACTGGCCCACTGCCTCATCATGAAATATTACACTCGGACTTAGAATTTATCGTACATGGGTAATTTTCGTTATTGTCCTGATGCTAGGCTGACTATGGCCTGACATATTTTTACCAAACAATAAGTGGGCATCCTTGCACAATGTTTAAACACTCAAGGCCTACATGAATGAAAGTGTTTCGGTTTTAAATATCGAGCAATAAGACCTATGGTTCAGTTGATAGAGTGTAACAAACGTTGTATGGTCTGTCGATAGAGGTTTTCTGGTGTTATTATCGGTTAGTCGCTTAGATTAGTGTATGGAAGCATCGTACGTGCCTCCTCTGGCGACCCATGTTACATACTACTTGGAGAGTGTTTACAATAATGTATGGTCTGATTGAACCCACGTGTCTGATTGGTCTATACACCTGTTTATAAATGCTACCATATCCATGAACTCAAGAAATGCCGATTATATGTGTAGCCCACTGATGTACGGTAAACGATTATTTGCATATTGAAGTCACTCATTGCAAGTTAGTGCGTGTTACTTTTTAATTAACAAAATGGTGAGCGCCTACCATGCTATGTTAGTTTCTTGGGTTTTGGTGGCATATATACGAATGTTAAAAGACAAGCATCGCGCGTCTTATTCTGAGAACCACTATGTCTACTTTCTGACTGCCGCTGACAAAATAAACTTCGGGAATAACAAGGGAATGCTCAATTAGGAACTCGCTTTGATAGTCAATATTTAGTCATTGCTTTTATGTTCAAATCTTTGTTTCATGTCGACGTTACTGCTATGGCAGCGTAGAGTCAAGCCATAGAGAATTTGTTAAGCAGGTTGTTTTAGTTGACTAATTGGGAGCTCGGTTCGCTCGGCGGGAGGAATAATATTTGAGTCCCACTGCTGACTTTTAGATATAGGTGCTTGTAATGTTGGCTGATCAGTGATACGCATGACCGTGTAAACCTCTGCTTAACCTGTAGCCTGTATTGCTTTAAGCTGTGTTCGTGACCCTATTTCTGGTAGCCTACGTCTTCTGTTTTCTTGCTACCCTTGGATCACTATTTCTACCATGAGTTGCGTAATGAATATGACTTTCAACCTATTCTGTCCTACACTGTGGACGTTTGAAAGACTGTTAGGATGGTGACGTAGGAAGTTACGAAATGTACATGTCATAGGCTTCTGTATTATGAAAACCTGTCCAGCCTCATCGGCGAAAATTCATGGTCCTCCTAAACCGAATAGTTCTTTTGAGTTGGTCTGATGTGCAATGGTCGGCTATCACATAAGAAAGCGAAATATGCCACTCCTTAACTGTGAAGTCGTTCCTTAAGAGCAGGATACTTAAAAGCATGGCGTTGAGGGATTCGGCTTGGTTCGCCAAATTATTCACACTGAGCGAGAAAGCCTAGGACATCTAAAACACAATGTAACAACTGTGTCAAACTTGTCCTGGAGGACAGGTAAAGCCACAACAGAAGATTGTGTAGACGTTTGCATTAACACGAAACTAATTTACAGATAATTAAACAAACTTCGTAGATTAAAGCGATCAATTGTTGCTCTGAACATCGTATGTGAGTTAATGTAAACGGCAAAAGAAAGGACCAACTTTAATGAATGACAGTTTCAGCGCACCTTCCTAATTTTCAGCAAGCTTTCATCCTTCCTACGTAGATCAGGGATTAAGCATTAATAATTTATCGCTGCGGGTGTACTGGAGCAGCTGGTGTCCTTGTGTACAGCACTCCTTGTGCAAATATTATTCAAACATTGGCGTTGAAATTGGCTGTCATGGCTTTAAATAAATTGCTAGCCACATTCGTTCAAAGATGTTCTAACAGCATGTAGTTACCCAAAATCATGAATTACAGAATCATCAGTTCAATCTATAAAGGTGACAGTCGTGTTTAGCCAGCAAAGTAGCACCTTATAACCCTACTTTTATTGATCTCCAAAGCCATAGATTACTTCGTCGCTGAAACTCTCATGAGGTACCTGGAGATTAATAAATTCCACGATTTGTTGCAGCCCGGCTTTTGTCAAAATCCTTCCTGTACTACAAACGCACTGGATCCTCTACGATGCTGCGTGGAATGTGCGAATCCCGAGATTAGCCGTGCTGTAGCCTACCTGAACTTCTAGAAGCTATTCGTTTGACTGGGACATCGCAATCTATTTCACAAACACAAGAATTAAAATCAATAATACCGTACAGGGACTTTTGCGTTCAAATTAACCTGAGTGTGAGTTTTTGCAGCACGAGATCCGAACCTACCAAATTTCATTGCGGCACAACCCAGGACTAGATTTGCGGGCTTCGCTTTTTCCTGGTCCTCTAAACAATCTTGCGTGCACGCTGCCCTAAAATGTGTTCTATCATGCGCTGGTGCTCTAAACATATATCATGCTGGCACCAAGGTGGAATATCACCTAGCCATATCAGATGATCTGGACAAAGTATCAATCTAGCCCACCAATAACATGCTCCAGCACAGCTCCGCCAAATGTAAAAATTAACGCATACGCAAACAATGTACTCGTAACTATCGCTTAAGCCAAAATTTCCACAGCGGGCTCGTCATTATCGTGGTTTAAATGGCTTGTGCAAAATATTTTTGGTGCATGTGGTAGCATGAACCGACATAAAATAAATCAGACTAACACTTCGAACAATTTTATATGGACTACGGGAAGTTCAACGTTTCGGTCTTTACCAATGAGTTTCGGTCTTTTCTGAAGCGCTTAGCTTTTACTACTGGCTGAAATCATAATACGCCATCCAAGCGCAGCAAACCTATTGGACGTATCAATTCACCGCACTCCATACTGCAAAATATACGTTGACGGATAATGTCAAAGGTTGGCCGTAATTCTCTTAAGATCCATGTATTAGGATGGGCTTTAACTAGGGATATTTATGTAACCACCAACGAACTTTACACCAATTTCGAATTCTTCCTGGATGTACTCGCACCGAAGCAACGTAGACCTCGACCATGCTCTCAAAAAACCACAGCGATTACAAACCCATGTATTTAAAGCTCATAAATGCGATCCAAATGAAGGAGGACAAAGGATCTCCATGTACTTATGCGCATATAAAGTAACCATGATCCGGTAAAAGAACACGGTCTTCACTGAAATAAGGATTGGAGAAAACCGCGATTTATAGTATAAATCCGTTAAAATTTGCCTATTCTTCTATTAAAGCACAGGAGCACTCATATTGTGACATTCATTTTCCATATTGTTCTCTGATAAATCAATGGTAATTAACCAAGAAGAACTACACGAGATTATAAAAAAGACATTTGAAATTCTTTCGCTGATGATGGTAACAGCTCAAGCACCTAGACTTATGGAAGAATAAACATCCAGCATTGATCTGTTAGTGTGATGAAATCGTTTAAGTTGCAGACAGCTTTAGCTAGACATAATGTGGCTCCGAAAGCTTAAAAGTAGCTTGGTAATTCTCTTGTAGATATTGCAAATTTTGCATGTTTATACCGAGTGTTGATGGTAGGATTCGCATGAGCGTTACCTAGTAAAGATTGGACACTACTCACTTATCTTACCGAAAACTCGAACGAGATTACGCTCTAGTTTTCTCCAGTACAGATATGCGTCTTCATGGAATAGGTGGCTAATGAAAATCCCATAGATACAAACGACTGCAACATTTCGTATTAATGTTCACCGATTTCTCCATGTAAACCCTATTGCTGAATTTCTTGGCCTGGGCCAGTCTGTAGATGGTATATGCGAACGAGATCCAAGTCGGATCGAAAAATAACGACGGCAATTTATCTAACCTTCTAGTCCATCGTTATCGCCTACTGACTAGATCCGATATAGGCAGGTACGTTGCAGTTAATATAACACCGCTATTAATGATTCGGCTTGGTGGAATATTAGAGACCTAATGCGAGGTGCGGCATCCTTGCCTAAGCCACTTCCGATTAGAATACCTTCATCGCAATAGCCAACCACATTGGTGGGTCTCGGTGTGGCTCTCTCCCATCCACACCGAAACCCTCCACTTCGGTGAGGGTCCCAGTGACCGTATTGGTAGAGGCTGACTTCAAAGTCAAGGAACGCCACGAGTGTGATTGCGCGTCGCAATCAAAGACACACGGCGGGTGCTCAAAAACCCGAAAAATGCCAACCACATATTTATTACATTACGTAGCCTGTACTCACTCGATTTTCCTAGCAAGCTAGAATGACTGAACCACAATGAGCTAAGCAACGCCTAAATATCGGATATGATGTCGTTCCCTTTTTATTTTTCTGCTACAAATCTTTCGACTCCCCGCTGTAATCGGGTGTCCAACAACAAAAATAAAGTCAATAATAAATCTGAAGCAGCTATTTTCTAGCTATATGGGACGACGTAATCACCCTGTGGGATGCAGCTTTCTTGTTTTACTTGCGCATTTCTTCATAAAATTCCTGTGACCGTTTGCTAATAAAATAAGTATCCGGCATCCCTTAGCACCCCTTTGCATGCTTCTTTTACTTATCATTGTTTAAGAATTCATATATATATATATATATAACGTATGTGGCAACAAATTTACACTGTACACATTTTAACCCATACAACTATGCCAATTGTCTTTCACATATTCATTTGCGTTTCCGCTTAATTTATTCTGTCTGTGTATTCGGCAGCCAGTTTTCCGTTGCCCGTCTTTCCGAAATTTTCAGCAACAATTTGTTTAGCAATTGAGGAAGCATGCAATAACTGTAGATGACCCACAACCTGCCATTCCGATCCATACTAACATGTTGTTCGCGGTTCCCTCAACTGCATATTGATGGGATTGAAACGCGTCCCGATGACATCCGACTTCGTACTTAGTTGCAAGCAAAGGAAAACTGAACGACAAATTCTTGCGAATAACTGCGTAAGTAATTGGTTCAATGACTAGTGTCCCAAACACAATTTGATCCACATTTAATGAGAGAAAATGTATCTCATCACTCGGGTAAATCGAGACATTCACATGCTCAAAACAATTTGTTATTTCAACACGACACCAAATTGTATTGTCGAATAGTTCTCACAACCACAGCTCATGAATTGTAACACACAAATCTGCTAACTTACATCTTAGAGACCTATATTTGACCAAATTCTAATCGTCGCATTTTTGCTTTCACATAACTGACCATGCCTTTCCTGGTGTGCTTCGTGTTACATCGATAATGAACCTTTTTAGTTGTATTTTACCTTCACTAGCAACTTAGGCTGGAAAACTAAACTTAGAAAACAAAAATCATTTGTGTATACGGGGAGATCTCATAGTAGTGTATCCGATCCAATAAATACCAAATACGTTTGGTAGCATATTTTGAAATTCAGCTAAAAGACATCCCTGAAAGACGATCAGTTTTACTTTGCAGGAATGAGTTACGGACTGGATTGCCGACGAAACGATTTATCCCTCTTAGTGTCACATTCCAGGAACTCCCTCCCAGCGCATATAATATATGCCCAAATCTCATTACGATTCAAAAACGCATTGACGATAAAACTGGGACATTTATATGCCGCATTATAGCCTAAGACGATCATAGGATAACATGAAGGGTGAATTAAATCCGGGAAAAAATACACCCATATGTGGTCCTGCAAAACGTTTGGTGATTACATTTAACGCGTTCATTTTACGAATGATCTCCTTGTTTTTCTATCCGCGCCCTGCCTGCAGAAATGCTGGCACTGAGAATTAAGTTCACCCGATTGTAGCTTGCTAAGGTAACTTTCCTAGTTCTTTGGTGCTACCAAATGTTACGCGTAGTAACTAAGTTACTCATACCTACGGCGATGATGTTTCTTTCAAGTGTAAGACTAGTTAGTAGTATTTTGCTTCCGATTGTGCAGCTTATCTCAGCCTAGCGGTCTTGCTCTAGGACTTGCCTAAATTTTAACAATTCTGTAGTGGGTTCAGGGACGGTTGAAAAAACACCGTCATCACCTTTCCGTATTTTAGTAAATGTTTATTCATACGTTCAATGAAAGTGGAGATTTGTCATGTTGAAGTGTTTGTGTTCTCTTCGTGGAAGACAAATCAAAGCTGCAATGTGAAACGCCAAATGAAAACGGATGTTGGGCGCTCCCATTCATGCGTAGCGATAGCAGTAGAAAACTTGTTCTGATCCATCAGGTAACTCAAACGCCGTTTGTCTGTAAATAATATTTTTCCATATTACCTTCGGCGACTTAGCAATTCTACACCAAACTCTGGCTAAGGCCCATGCTACGGCGGAAAAGCATTTCTAATAATAATAAAATTTTAATCATACGTGGTCGTATCCAGAATAGATCTTCAACGGTAACTGTAATTGTTGCGGCAAATCCAAGTGGGAGACAAGGTAGCGACAAAAATTCACTTGTGGTTCCTTATTGTCAGTTGCAAAAACAGATGTCAGAATACGGTTACTCGTTTCATCGGGAAGGAAGCCATTAAGTGTTATATGAGCTGATTAATATGCCACTTATTATAAAGTTACAGCGATTTGCCGCCGCGGTCTATCATTTTAGAACTCACAACCAAACGCTCGATATGACAACAGTATCCGAAAAGCTAATTAAGTTGTACATTTACTTCTAACAGATGAAGACAGTGCGTGCCCATACAGCTTGCAGCTTATCGTCAAGTTATTTTTAAAGATAATCAAGGGATATTGACAGTTAAAGTTAGTTGGATGTTCGTTTTCGCTCATTCAGAATTTTCCACTCTGACGTATGGAAAACTCATTAGATTTGGGCTGAAACAGGTACATATATAAACAGATTGCATGGATTAGATTAGTTTTCGTAGGAACTTAAAATATGCTGTTTCCTTGTGCGGTTTTTAGAATATTAGTTTAGCTTTTAGTGACCGGATAACAATGGTGCAACTAAAATTGTGCTAATATTTCCTAGCATTCTACTTAAAAACAGTAGTTGTGGTTTGGTGAAATAAATTGGCATGAAATCGTCTTTCGCTACATATAAGACAAAGGGAGTGTGTTAATAAAATATTTTGTTCGGTAAATCAGAGCAAATATTTGTGCGCAGTACCTTTATCTGTGCTTTAGACACCGAAAGCTAAGCGTTTTACGGCATGGTCTGCATAAATGGAATCTAAGCATCTAATCATCTATTGGTTTATACCATATTCTGAGTTGATGATTTCCAACACAGATGGAACTTGCGTCTAAACCCTTGCTGGGACAACAGTATGCAAGCAGATATAGAAAGGAAAAAATAATTTGTAACATTCCGCGAAAGTTATTTAGCTAGACTAATCTACCTGTTCTACTAAAATTTAAAAGCAGTAAGTGCCCATATAGCATGTGCCTTAGCGCCAAATTATTGTCAAATTTAACAAGAAGACATCGAATTTACTAAGAAGCGGGACATTCTTTTTCCCTTATGCAGTATTACTTAATCTGAAGGATCAAAAAGTCACTGAGGTTTGTATGCAGATTTGTTTTTTTATTTGAAATCTTAAATATGTTTTACCTTGTTGCAGTTATAAAGTTATATTGTTGGATTCCAGCAATTGCAAATAAGTTGCAACTGCTCCGATTCCATGAATTTACCTATAACAAAAGATAATTTGCTGGGTGAAATAGATTGGCCTCAAATAGACTTTTGCTACATGTAGGAAAGTCGAGTTTCGTTAGTACAAGTTGGTTCCGGCAAATCAAAACAGCTATTTGTGCTCAGATGGTTTATCTGTTTTCTAAACCCATGGATCTAAGATTTTTACGTTATATTCCGCTCAAATGGAAGCTAATTATATAGTCTTATTTTTTGTACAACAGATTCTAAATTGATGATTTCCAGCACAGATCTAACACGAGCCTGGCTAATGCAATTGGCTACTGCAGATTATAAAATACAATGTACTCTATAGTGCGTGAAGATTGGGGTTATCGAGATTTCCAAGCAGTTCGTTTTCCGATTCGTTATAAGTGAGTTCGACGGATGAATTTATTTCTGTAACGGAGACGATATGCTTAACCGGCATAACCGCTCGGATCACTCCACTGGTACAAGAACCAACAGAAATCGTACAGCGAAATAGGAACCGTGTCTGGTAACAGCACACAAATTCATTCCATAACTTTGCAAAACCTCGTTTGGAAGCATTGTAACCCGACGGATGCCACAGTTTCGTGGTCAAGTGTGAGCCTGGAGTTCGCAAGAATATTTATCTTCGAATATTACGTTCTACATAATGCTAAATTCAAAATTGAGGACTTGTAAAACAAAATGTTATCCAAGCGCTGGAGTTTTTATTAAGGCAATATACTCGGGGTCGTGGCCAAGCTTTTCGCTTTATAATGTCTAGCACAGCATGAAGTTCAAAAAATTATTTCCATACCCGTGTTACCTCAATCAAATCTTCGACAATAATGATTTGTTGCATTTTGTCAGATGCACATTGACAACAAGTTTTAATTGGGAATAGCCGATGATGCCACACTAATATTATCATATTAATTTGTCGTATGTGGTCTCTTTGGCTGGGAATACAGAAAGATAGGTCCAAACACTTCAGGTTTCAGCATGAATCCCGTTGATTTACTAATCATACATTGGTAATACGTATAGAAGCAACATCTGGATCACCCTAACATTCTGCAAAAGACATGATTTTTACGCTTAATTTAGCTTACGGTTTTTTGGAAATGTTGGTTGCCATATGTTCCTACGGAAGTTTGGGGTATTTTCAGTGAGTTTCAATTAACACTGCAATTTCCTACAGGCAATTAACTGTTGTATTTATATTCTCATACTAAATATCTTTCAACAATCACACATTAATTCTTGCCAATCAATGATACACAATGTAATGATTTTACTCAGTTGAATGCTTAACGATTAGCATACAAACATTTATGCATACACTTCTGCAGATATAGTATTTTCATTTGTTGAAAATTCTGCGTTTCTTAAGAGGAGTTTGCACTGCTAGCATACCGGAGCTAATCCATCATCATACAAGCCTTTATAACATTACAAAATTTTCAGCTTCATGCCGGTCACCTGTAAGGGACAGAGGAAAAATACACGATCAGAGCGGAGGCCTTCGATTTAATTCACATTTCAATTATGGAAATCCCAATGCTTCATTTCACTGTCATTCTTATGCAGGATTCATTGAGATGATGCTTTCTAACGAAAATCCACTGATGAAGATTAACATTCCACGAGGTGTAAATGGTGTTTTCTTTGTCTATATGAAGCAGGAATTATAAAATCGTCAGGTTGCCTTGCAACAATTAGTGTTTTAGATTAACAACTCTACCATAAGGGCAAATAACTTATTTATATCTGATTATACGGTAGGGCAGATAGGATAGTGTACAGTGGCAGACGGACGTTTGTTGTAGGTTTGCATTGATGTTACTTATAGGAAAGTACAAAAGCTGAAACTGAAAGGCATTTGCAAAAATACCTGAAAATCGATCTAGTAAACTGTAGCATAACCCAATCGCATGCAAGTGATCATATTACACAAGCGACAGATGAAATAACCGAATAAGCTTGGCAAAAACTAGTGACTGTAAAAAGCTGCTGCTTGATTCAATTATATGGCCGCCGTCTGGTTTCTGAGGCCCTCAATTAATTTTTTTATTCGCATGATGGGATGAGTAACGTTAGGCTGGAGCAGTTCCAAGCATGCATTGCTGCATGTTGAAAACAAGTGATTGTACAGTGTGTTTATTAAGAACAGGAAGATGTTCGATGTTTTTATCGTAGAATTAAACTTGTCAGTCCGTCCAAATTCGGATCCCTTCCAAACTGTTGCATTTTTCTTGCTGTACTGCCAAAAGCTATGTATTTAGATATGCATGAATGTTCATCGCTTATCAGCACTCCAGCAAAACCATTTTTGTCCCGCAACGAAGACCGGGTGACATCGATGGCACCATATAACTAAGCAGTATCAGGCTTATAGATTAAGGCCTGCAATGGTCAAATTCGAAAGAGTATCGGGTTGAACTAAGGAGATAAGCATAACGCTAAAGCGATATTTGGTTTCCCGACATGCAAGCCACATAAATCTTTGGAAAATGCAGTTAATTGTTAATGGACTTCAAGGGGATCGGTGTATAAGAACTGTCCAAAATGCGATTGCTTTACAAGTTCTGTCGGTTTACCAGAGTGAGGAATATGAAAACTGTTAAAACTTTCAAAATAATAAAACTTCGTTATTTAAGTGAGTTACTTACCAATTCAAATGAGCACAGATGTACGCCTCGTCATGGTTAGAGCATAGCATTTTATAATTATTTCGTCCTTAGATCGAAATGGATTATATCGCGCAATTCACATGGGCTGGCGCCTCGTCAGCGCCTATTAAAATCGTTGATGTTGGGGTACAAAGATCCTGATCTAGCACGGCATGCCTTGTTATGGATAGCCGAAGATAGCAAACGTGTTGTTAACAATCAAGCCTACTACAAGTCGAATATGGTCATAACCTGTCTGGCTAGGTGAACTGTCAGTTTATTATAGTGGCTGATTTGTAAGAGGTCTCAACAGATGTGAGTTGGATTCAATGCCAATTGGTAACTTATGATGCGTACATTAGATATGTGCACCATCTTAGTCCTGGTAAGAGAAAACCAACAATATGTCCTCTGCTACCAACATTCTACAGCAAAAGCCTTTATAATGAGTATAAAATGTTCGTTTTCAAACTGTATTGTTTACATTGAATCGAATTAGTCCAGGTTTCCAAATATCACTGTTTCAGTTTTGAGTTTCGATGTAATAAGCCATATTTGTTCTCTCAATGGAACACTGCCTCAATAAGCACCGTTAACAAATTTTGCATTCAATGTACATTAAGAAACACGTGTGTGTAAATAACGTATGTAAAATCGATTTCATCAAATTCAATGTTAGCCAGTTATTATGTATAAAACAAATTTATACATATTAATTGGAACTTCCGCATCTTGCTAACAGCAGTTATCACCCACATTACATTTAGCCCGTATTTAATCAAATGCTGTTTAGGAAAATAATTACTAAATACGGAATAGAGAAAGATTTGCAGACACGGAATTGTTGCGCCGTAGTGGTATGTGTGCAGTGGACTACATACTTTTGCTGAGACAACTGAGGTGGCTTGGTCATGTGAGCCGTATGGATTAAACGCGGATACCGAAGCAAATCTTATATGGTCAGCTGAGTATAGGGAAGCGGCACGTGGGGAAACAACAGTTATGTTACCAGGACATGATTAAAGTGAGCCTCTCACGTTCTAATCTTGATTGCCGGTCATGGGAATCGAAAGCGGTTGATCGGCGTGAATGGCGTGATCTGATTATGAAGGTAGTTGCCGAGGTTCAGGAGAAAGCCCTCATGCATGCAGAGAAGAAGCGGCAAGTGCTTAAGCGGCAAGCACCGATGGGTTGTTCTCCATCGTCATCAAGCGCATTGTGCTGTAGCACATGCGGTCGAGGTTGCCTGAGTCAGGCAGGCTTAGTGAGCCATGAGCGAGGCCACTCGGGACTACTACCGAAGCGACGATGGGTACTGCATAGAATGTAGGCAGAACAAGCGCAGCTTTTGTAGGTACGCTGCATTCCATTTACTAACCGCGTGCTTGCATGCTAAGTCTGTTGATTTCAGATGGTGGGTTTTCAATGCTGTCCTAATGCTTTTCTTTCTCAAATAAATGTTCACCTTTACTCTCTTCTATAAACCTGCACAACTCGCTTAAGCCAAATGTAGTTAATTTCCATAACATATTCACGTTTGTGTCATTTCCGTAAAATATATATTTTATGATCCCCGAACTTATCTCGGATCCTTCGTTAACAACTTATTTCATATGCTGAATAATTTAAGATTTTTGTCACATATCCTTATGCATTACTCGATCACTTTTCTTTTCTAGCTTTCTCTCAAATGATTGGATTTTGCTTAACATCCCCGTTTTGGCTGCGCTCGATGTGCATGTTGACAAGGTGCCTACATGTCTGTTACCCACTGCCTCGTCCATACTGGCTCCAGGAGAAAGTTGGTCGTTGCTGGAGGGGATGGGGTGCACGGACCTTGTGCTAGACTCGAAGAGCGGTTCCATGCACTCAGTGTGGAGCGGACTACGGTCCAGCCACCGCCTTGTTTGCGCCTAGTTTCCAAATGAAGCGTGCTTGGTTGGCCTGTGAAGGAGTGTGGGACGGCTCCGTTGATGAAACGTGGCTCCCATCCGCATGCCTCCCGGTCTTATTCCTTTGGGTTTATACTGGATATGGGTTGTGTGGTTGGAGCTGTTTGTGGTGCATTTTGGGTATGAACAATAATTTTTGTACAGCAGTTACTTTAATATATTACTATGCACCAACTACATCTTATATCACGATATCAAAAGCTGTGTATAAGTATTCTACATTCTAGGATTTTAATAATGCACTCACGAAATAGATTTACATGCGTTATTTTGTTTACTTATATCTTAACACATAAATGTTCTCAATAAACGAAATGATCGAGGCTTACTTAACAGTTTATCCTATTTTTATTAAGATTACTCATAATAATTCATTCACGCCAATCGATTATAAAATAACTTTCCACTTAAGCTTAACGCCTTTCCTGAAATAAGTGGGTTATATTTCTCATGGCTCCGCATGCGAGCTATTTATGAACAGCATACTTACGTTGAGCTCAGATTTTCGTTGACCCAAAAAATTTGATGGAAACTAAATCACAGAACGACAAATCCGCTGTTAGATCAGGATTTAAGGAATGAACTGCTACCAAATTATAATAAAATTGTACTTATATTGGCCACGCGTTTTACAGTACCTAAGTCAGCGTTTATATTTTCCTAAGTTATAATGCAGTATATTCAGGGATTCAGGAACTAAATTTTGTAGACATTCTAGTTGACAACGGATAAGAATACGATTGAACATGCAGCTGAGTAAATATATTTTACTTTGACATCAGTCCACGAAGATTTTATTCCACAAACTTTTAACATTCGCATAATCGTGAACTTCGTTCTAGTTTTTCAAGGCATTGTGGTAGAACATATTGTTCTTTACCTGCGCGTTGTAGAGATCTGCAGTCGTATCACAGACATTTTCTGACAAAATACTTGTTCCGTTTTATCTGCTGTCTATAGGCTGAGATTTCGTAAAATTTTAATGATAAAACCGTTTTGCGTTCCGCTTACGAATCAAGCTGGTCGCTTTCGACTAACCGTGCATGCAACTCCTGATGGGTAGAAAAGTAAAATCCTCTCCAACTCGTTGTTTGTTAGTTCAGTACGTATCTTAGATACGACATACTTGAAATCCGCAGAGCACTCACAATCACATGCGCGCTATTGGTTATTATAGTAATATAAGAAAAGCGCAAGGTCGAAGTTCCCTGCTGCCTTATTAAGACCTACAACAGTTTGAGCAACGAACAATGACAAACAAACAAAAGTTACTTTCATCTGCATAGTTGCTTGCAGTATTCGTCAATAATCCATATGGAATTTCCTTCTACGATAGTGAGATGTAGCAAGATAATATCATAAATATATATGGTTGGTTCTTCAACAATTCTAGTTTAATAACACACCGCACTTGCATATATCTTTGGGCAATAAACGAATTTACTTAAAGTAGTTTAGCGACTAATCGATTGAAATAATATACAAAGTTAATACTCGTTCCTCATGCATGTATGCTGCTCGTACACTTCAATACAGCTAGGATTTTCGAATATAACAAGCGCTTTACATTGAAGTTTCCCAAAAACTAAAAGTGGTAGGCTAGTGCCCGTCTTATGTACGTTGATACTGTGATCAAGCGTTATTAGCTGAACAGATCACCACTAGCATCCAGCCTTCAAACCCGAACTTTATCACTAATGTAATGTTATTCGCGCGGAATCATTTATTCACACTTTCCTGACATAAGCTAAGCTACTGCGTTCTCTAGGTTAATTTAAACTACTTGACAACCACCAACCAAAAAGTACAAACACTTTATGACGGTTCATCGCGTTTAGTACTAATTATTGACAAAGATACCTGGATTTCTCTATCACTAAACTGCATTTGACTGTACGGAATGCTGTTGCCCAGTAACAAGTTTAAGACTACTGCAACTACATATAGAGGGCATGGACTGGATTAGTGACGAAACCGGTGTAAGCAAATTGTTCACATTTGAGGAAAATGCATTACCTTAGTAGTTCAGCGGTTCCCACAATCTGGTAGATATTGACAACAATTATTATGGCGATTTGGACTGACACCGTTTTTCTTTCATGAAAATATGTGTATCTCTATTTCCCACTACAGTGGTAGCTAAACAGTTGTCAATGAGCAGCTTGGATGAAATGGACGCGAATTTACATTTCCTGCTCTCGATCCTGTACGCTTGCCGTGCCCTTGCAAGTATATACCCTTAAGGGTGCACAGATTTTGCAGCTTTACTCTGCCATATAAAAATGTATGCGTGGCGAACAACTTCTCGTGGAATGAGTGCTTACATAGCAGTTTATCTTGCAAGTATATTCAATTAAATAGCTGTTATCTCCAACTAAATTCACTACCTTGTTTGATCAAGCAAGTTATTAGTTATCGCTTACTTAATAAAGGTGAAGAAAATGGCGTGGTTGCAAGTTTTGTTAAAGCAGAAATATTTACTTGAGGGTGCATTATGGCTATCTGAGCACCTTTCCATTTGACATAAATTGTTAAGAGTGAGTTGCAAATTCTATGTTTCCTAAATCATGTCACCAATATTTTTTATATTCCAACCACAATAAAGCTGGAGCTACACGCGTGTAGATAACATCCTCTTAGACTCCCCAGTTTTGATCACCAAGAATACTCACCTACAAGCTCTATCGAATCTACTTTTTGACATTCTTCTGAAGTTACTAATTGACATGGCTCGAAAATTAGCTCCACAGAAAGCATCAATTAGTGCTGTTAGTCCTAGGAATTTCGGGTTTACTGAAATACAAATGATTGGTCATTTTGATAGAAGCTTGGTTTCCTCAATATCAAGAATACCCGACGCAAGCATCGTAGAAATTCCCTTGTAGAATATCCAATGGAATTCATGTAGTAAAATTTGTTATTTTTGTTTTTGTCCAATATGTTATTGGTACGTTCCAAGAAAACGGTATATATCCTCCCTGCTATTATAAGGATTGTCATTGTTTTTTATTCCACCCAAGGAAATCCACGATTTCTTCTATGATCTCTAAATGCAGCAGTGTCACGCAACAGCAAATTATGTGAGGGAGAATCTACATGCTCTTGCTCACCCCTCTCTCCACACTTGTATTCTGCGGAAAGACTATTTGTTTAATGAGCACGAGATGGCACTTTTGCTGATAAGTGAGTGTGAGAAAACAGTGCATTTCATCGACATTTGCATGTAATCCCTAGTTGGTTTCTACCCGGCGTCTGAGTACTCGAAGGAAGAAACAATGCTGCGTTCAATCCGTAAGCGAAGGTTGCACAGCGCGCTCTGTCTCGTGAATGGACTTATTGTTTTATTAGTAAAACTGAGATGGCAACATACGTGTTTCCTGAGTTAATTTGTGGGGAGCTGGTGATCAAATTGCAAACCAAAATATTGTGGCCATAAACTAAAGTCGTTTCAATTTGATAAAATCGCTTTTTAACACCTGTGCACCTGGATGCATCAAGCAACTTTTCAAGAATGAACTTTAGCAAACAAAGCTCATGGATAGTAGGCACATTCAAAACATGGGATTTAAATCTAAGTTTGGACAGCTGCTACAAAATTCTTACAATTGTATATATGTGCATAAAACGCCTTATGCTGGAAGGAGAGAGGTTTCACGTCTGTTGTGATGGTTGAACAAGCTCGACTGTCAGCGCTGACAGTGTATCACTGAGTAACACATCGGATCTACGCTTTCTTGTCAGTACCTATGATTGGTAGTGCTGTAGGTAATTCACGATACGTGTTAGGGTTAATGTGTTTCTCTAAAGGTATAGGTGCCATTCTCGGGTGATAGGTTCATTCACCGGCAGTCAAGTATACGCTAACATTACAGACAATCAATATATATCCAGTCTGGCTGACCTATCGTTTAATACCTCTCTGAACAAGGACATAAGGATCTTGAAAGCAAAACTAATATATTCATTCAGCCAAGGTAATAAAGCGAAAGATCACAATCAGGTTACCTTTTTTATAATGTCAGGAAGAAATGTCTACCCTTCCTTTTATAATCGGAATGAGAAGGAATGTTTTTCACACTGTAAACACTTGCAAAATGTTGTTGTTTATTTAACGCGGAAGAATTCGCAGTTGTCTGCCAGTCATTACAAAGTTTGCCTCATAATGCTTCAACTACCTGCCAAATTTAATTTGGAATGGATATGATCAACCCAGGGGTGGAGCACCCTTGGTGGCACCTAGTACAATGTTTGTGCTCGCCCATTCTGGGATGGATAATTTACCTGACGATAGAACTCAAGAAAAATTCTTATTATAAGCGATGTAAGCCGCCCTATTCGCATTCATACTGTAGTTTTGCCATTAGTCAAAATGCTCAACAGAAGAAATAATGGAAAGGTGAAGTCTACAGTGACCACACGATGGGTGTACGAAGTGAAAGATGACCTTTGAATTAGGGCAGCAACCGGTGGAGGAAGGGAACTGCGACTACTGAGTGTATGGGGTAATAGCTTAGACAACGAACAGCCATTTGTCGTGTTTCGCTCTGAATGTCAGTCTTGGAGCTACATCCGATGAAGTAAGCACGTGCACAAGCTGTTCGTCGGATGGTTAAAAAGAGACAACGAAATGGCTTGAACAGAAACGCTTGTGTGTGAAATTTTGCTACAAACTTGGCAGACGTTTACAGGACAATTCAGTTGTTTAGCAAATGTTAATAGACTTTAAGATTCACAAGAAATGCTAAGTGTAGTTTACTTGTTTAAACCCGGTGGCATGTCGGTCGTTGACAATTCCTAGCCTGGTCGAACTTCCGCGTCAACTGAAGTTGACCATGGCGATATAGTACTTGTTGTGATACTTAGAAATCGTCTTTTAGACATCGTGTATTTGCTTACAAAGTGGATATCAGCGTTAGACCATGCCCTCATATTCTAACGCGTTTGAGGTATGCCGTGCGCAGCAAGAGGCCTGAGCCACGAAAAAACCAGACTTGCATGTCAAATCATGACAACGCACCGGCTGACGCATCGCTTCTTGTCCGCAGCTACCTAACAAAATACCACGCTCCCGTTTCGTACCCTCCACTGTATTCTAGGGGGCCTTGCCCTGCAAAGTTTTCTCTGTTTTTCAAACTTTAAACCCCGTTCAATGGGCGACATTTCCAAAATACAGAAAAAGTTAGGAGCAATGCGTAAAAAAACCTAAGCGCCAGCACGGAAATTGCGTTATGGAGGCTTTCCAAAATTAAAAGCATTTAGAGCAACGACGCAAGACCTATATGGGATACACTTATGAGGGGGAATATCTGTAAACTCTTATGCCATGAGCGATAAAGTTGTCATTGACAATCTTCGGTTTGTTTTTGAATATCAATGTATGTATTTTTAGTTATCCTTGTGTGCCAAAATAATCGCATCCTACCAGGACTGGGTCCCCAGGTCACTTACACAAAATGCCTTCCTGTAACTTTTATAAAGAGCAAAATTCCGCCTGAAAAGATCGAAGCTACAATCATTTGATCATCCCTGGGTGAAAGGGCTAATCTTGCCCCGGAAATACCGAGTATCTTGAGATGGCAGCTAAGTCTGTTGAAAAGTCAATGGGTCAACTTGTTAGATGCAACTCAATCGAAGCAAATCTGACGTGCAAATATATACATTCACCGAAAAGTTGGTGAAAACTGTAAGGAAGTTGGTTTGTTCACCAAGCAAAACAATTTGTTAATACTTTAAATTGGTGTGCTGTGGACCCCAATGCATGAAGCGTATTGGCGAGCAGTCACCGTCGTGTATATGCCTCATTGATCAGTCAGGGATTGTTGGTATACAGCAACATGTATGCATGCATGTGGCACAGTGATGCAGGCCGTATAGACTCCGGATTAAGTTGTCAACCGCACGTTTACGAATTTTATGACAGGGTTAGAATGTTTAAGCCGGATTTCACCAAATGCTGGATACGATGGAGTTTGATTTGCCTTGACCATTACAACTGAGCACGTGTTCACATTCTGTCAAGGCTGAAAATCGGAGTCCATGAGATAGCAGTCTGTGCTCTTATCCGTACAAACTATTGTGACCATACCGACAACGTCAATAACAGAACGATCGTTTACCATAGAGGTTGAGTCATTCAAATGATGCGTAACATTTGCTCAACCCTCATGATGCCCAGTGTGCCACAGACTAAAGTCGATGTGGATCATGTTCCAAACTTAATAAGAGGGCATTTGGTGCCGCACCCGTTGCAACTTCTTCAATAAGAGATGCCTCCGAGTTAAACCTAGTCAGGCCAAGTTATTAAACAAACCAGACTCGCTATGGTTCTGTGTGGAATGTACATCGATCCCACTGATAAAAATCTGCTCCTATTATCTCAGAAGTATGACCAGCTACTAGCCAAGTTTGAGGAAATGGTGACCACCAAAAGCACTCGGGTTAGGGTAAGCATAGCAGACTGTGCAACCCAATCCTCCCTCGTAAGTGCTGCTCCTATCCCGCGAATAAATGTTAATAACACCGTAAGCAACACGACACATAGAGTCCAGAACATCAACAGCTGTCCCAATACCACACGTACCTCACATTTGATTAAAACGGTTCCCAGTTCGATCGGAGTAACTACACGTAAGGCTGCTTTTAAACTCCCGACAGAGTGCGTAAGAAAATAGCAAGCCGGTACGAGCGAAGATTGGGATACGGTTGCCTTTAAGAAAAGCAGTCATTTAAAATTAACATCACCCCCAACAGGATCGGAAACTGAGGTGCGTAGCATAGTTTTCCTAGTGCAAACACCACCGGTTTCCTGCGGTACATCTCCGAGCACTTCAGTCACTAACCGCGACATGTAGAAAGGTGTAAAGGAATAACTACTTGTACTGAGCGTACTCTGCTTCAATATCCCAGAATCAAAGTCGACATCGATAAGAGCCAGGCAGTTGGATGACCTCTAATAGTGGGACATTATTAGTAACCTTATCGGGGTTGTACTGAAACCTGTACATGTAATGCGTATTACACGACACCCCAACTCTAAATATTTCGGAGAGCCAAGACTTCTGCGTTTTGTGCTGAACTCCATCACTGAAGTAGAACCAGTACTATTGTCGACAGTTAGTCTCATAAATGAACGCTGCTCCATCCGTATCTTTCCAGACATCCCATGGGGTGAGCGTTATCGAGTTAACCGCAACTTAGAGGAATACCGGAAAGAAACTCCAACCAGAACCATACTTCTTAACGGGGTATCTGAAACTGGAGCATGTGATGAGCATGAAGTAGCAACCCATGATAAAGAACTGCGGTGTTATATTCGTGAAACACTCAGCTTGGATGATGTGTTAGCGAAATCCGTGTCACGACTGCCTAGCTTACCGAACTACAAAGTAAGTGGCTCGAGAGTGTTGAAGGTGGTCCTTCAGTCAAAACGTATGGTTGCACGGCTGCAGAAAATCTGGTACATATTCCGTTGCAGGCTACCATCTGAGCTTCGGCTGAAAACAATCAGCGATATGCATCCTAGAGACGATACGTCACTAAAAGAACCAAACGCGTTAGGATCTATGAAAGAACAATGCACCAGTAGTTTGCCGAATGAGCCCATTCAACCTGTAGAAGATGATATTGGCCAGACACCTTACACTGTACGTCGAAGATTCGACACAGGACTAACTACAGGGACGATAAATAAGACGTTAAACCCTTCACCAAGTACACATAAAAAAACGATTGGTCGCCGGCCACTCACTGGTCGGCGAAACTTCAGGTATGAGTTGTAAAACCTTCGAAACATTGCTTAAATCTGAGAAACATTCATGTGTGTACACTAAAGCCCAAAGGCTTCTCAGTAAAATTACCGAACTTCGACTAATTCAGGTTGCGTATGCTTGAGAACTAAGTACTATTACCGAAACTTGGATACAACAAGAGGTAACCGACGCTGAGGTTGAGATAGCCGGAATGTCACTCATCCGGAGCGACCGCTCCAGTAGAGTGGGTGGGGTCCTACTCTACTACCGCAGCGATCTACAATGTACAATATTTGCTGATCTGGAAACCCACGTTACCGACTCACTCTGGTGCCGTCTCCGACTAAGACACAACGACGAATGTCTCGTAGCTATCGTTTACCGCCCCCCAACGTCCACTCCGGAAATGGATTCCTGCTTGATCCGTGGCCTTAACAGAGTAACACGCACTAGGTACAACTACATTCTCATATACAGGGACATCAATCTACACAATTTGGAGGTTTCGGCATCGCCCAGTGAGCAGTTCAAAGCAGACTTGCATTAACTTATCGCTAATATTCCTTTGTACAAACATGTCACCACGCCCACTAGATTCAGGACAGCAAACAAACCGTCAATATTGGACCTTGTGCTCACGAATGAAGAGTTCATGGTTGACAAGATATTGATGGATAGTCCATTAGGTCTCAGTGACCATTTAGTAATAACTTATCTATGTGGGTTATGCAGAGTATCCATCTGAACACTCGGAACTAACTCATACAATCACACGCTACCACGTATTGAAAAACTCTCCAACGCAGCTGCTTGGGAATTCTCAAACAAAGTCCCCTTGACAACGTTTGGGCAGAGTATGTTAATGGACTCAGCGACATCGTTAACAGAGCATCAGAGACCAAGCCCTTTCGTCCCGCGAAAATGCCTTTAATTCTAAGGAGCAGGACTCGAAAATGCCTGGCGATAAGGGATGCAGCATGGAGTGCTTACAGGATTAACCCCGACTCAGCGACTTGGGTCAATTTCCAAACCCATTGCACCATTGCACTGCGCTTGTCCGTGAGGATAAAGTAACTTATCAACAGTGCCTAGCCAAAAAATGTATAGCAAACTAAAAACTGCTATATTGGCATGTCAATAAGCATCGTAAATTAAAGCATTAGATCCCTCCACTTTTCACGAGAGACCGAGAGTACAAAGTGCCGAAGAAGCAGCTAATGACCTGGGGCTAAAATAAGCCACAATTTTCAAACTCGCAACCTCTACCTGTCCCATAATGTCATGCACATTAACAACACCATAGTATACAAATGTAATTTTCAACCCATCAATTGTGCTAAGGGAGTTACTCTCACTGCGTGTGCATAGTTCTCCGGAAGCAGACAACATCCGCCCGAAGGCACTGGAGACTGTGGCCACCAAGATAGCTGAACCACTGTCACACTTCTTCCAAAGTTGCTTTGATGAACAACAAGTCCCCACTATGTAAAAGTGCGGCATTATCCCCCTATTTTAAAGACGGTAACCGTTCAGATCCTGCAAACTATCGTCCAGTGACTCTCCTCCCCGTGCTCGCGAAGGTGATGGAAACAGTCGTAGCTGAGGCTTTAATGGACTACCTGGAAAAATGCAACATCTTGGTACCGATAACAGCATGGCTTCCGTCAACACCGGTCATGCACCACCAACCTGCTGTACGCACGAGGTAGTTGGACAGAAGCTGCTGATGATGGGGTCGGAGTTGACATCATCTGTCTGGACTTCTCCAAAGCTTTCGACCGCCTTGATCACCGCATCCTACTTCAACGGCAACAGATTTACGGAATCGGAGATCCTGTACTTGGTTGGACTGGCAGCTTCCTTCACCAACGGAAGCTTCAAGTACGTGTCAGGGGATTACTCTCTAACCCAATTGAGGTGGAAAGTGCTGTTCCATATGGCTCAGTGCTGGGACCGCGCTTCTTCCTGGTGTTTATCAGCGACCTGACATCAGTTATCTCCTCAGATCTGCTTTTCGCCGATGAGGTCAAGATATGACGGGCGATTAATAACAAGCCATATCAGGATCCGCTCCCACATGACCTAGATTGCATTTACGAATGGTCAAAGTGGAACAAGATTCAATTGAATATAGCTAAGTGCAAAGTGATACATCTGCGTCACCAGCCGGTGAGCGTTTACAAGCTTGGAGACCACAAATTGGCGAGGGTCTCTCAGGAGCGTGTCCTGGGTGTATTGGTACAGGAAGATCTCGGGTGTTCAAAACAAGCAGAGGAGGTGACGAGAACCGGCAATCAACACTTCGGCACTCTTCGCAGAGCCTTCGGGCGGTTTGAACCCTCAATTTTTCCCCAATTGCTTAACGCCTACGTTCGACCTCACGTGGAATATTCTATTTAGGCGTGGCAGCCGTGGCAGAAACAGGACCTCGTTGCTCTCGAGACTCCTTAACCAAGGGCAACTAAGAACGTCAGGGGCCTCTTTCATCTGTCCTATCCGCTTAGACTGAAACCTCTAAGAATGTACATCAGTCGATATCGGCTTTTGCGGGGGGATCTCATAATGGTTTACCAGATTCTGAAGAACCGAAACCACATTTGCCGTCCGCTGCTGGAATTGAACTACAACAGTAAACTAATAGGTCACCCTCTGCAACTGACAATTCAGTATAGCCGGCTTGAATGCCGTATAAATAATGTATTTTCCCTCCGCGTGTGCCAGCCTTGGAACGCCCTCCCTAACTATGTCGTCTCTGCTCCCAATCTGGTGATCTGACGATGCATTGTCTCACTTATATTTCATTTTATAACTTGTTAGACACGGGCCAAAAAACGCAATCAAACATTGTCTTGTTAAACGCCTAACCAAAAGATTTATGGATTTATACTTTTAATACGCTAACATCTCAGCTATTCCACATAAGTCTATGTGAGTCTACCACAACGCTTTTTTACTTTATCATGCAATTGATTTTCGGAACAATTTCCATCCCTCGAGACATGTTAAGCAATGCTTTTTCCCTGTAATATACCAATGTTCCATTTTTCCATTGTCTCTTGGACAGACACTTGCTTGTGCGAGTCAACGGGTCCAAATAATTGTTTAAGCATAGCATGGTGAAGTCATGGTTGCTTATCATCGGACAGCCAAATCCCATGTGATGCACTTCATATTGCCAAGTTCACTGATGCAACGACCGGTGCGCACTAACAAAAAATCGCTAAATATATTAAGGTATACATCCCTGTAGTTCACAAGCTATAAAACACAACCTAGCCCGGAAAGGCACTTGAGGCGTTTCGATCTGTTGGGGCTCGTCAGTGGTGCGCATTCGCTCGGTCACCCTACTGGGGACAGAACCAATGACCGCTAGATGAAGATACCAACTAGCCAGCAGCTTAAGCCACTGAGCAATGAGGGCGTTGGCTGAGCTACATATTTTGGAAGCTAACTGGGGTATAACACCACCCGTGTTTCACTGACAGTGGCCCGCATGCGACAGCGTCGTCAGTACGACAGACCATATGCGTATAGTTGCAGATAAAGCGTTAAACAGTAGTGCGTCACAAATTATATATCCCAACACTGGTTTAGTGCGATTTCACTACATCATGTGCTGAGTGATGGAAGTAGTTTAACGTGCTATGGAGAGGTACTGAGGAGGGGGTTTCCCTTATCCATTTAACAACAAGCAGAGTTCAGCTTTCAACACTTGACAATCATAGTGGTTGCACTTCGATTTTGATCTCCTCGATGAGCATAAGCATATTCAAACGTGAAATGCTGTCAATATATGCCAAAGACAACAAGTAAAGTAACATTATTCCATCCTTTTTACTTACAGCAGCATACACAACCGGTGGCAAATATGATATATATGGCAAGATTAACCATGTGCGATGTCGACGCCATTGTCCAATACAATTGTCACCGTTGACACCAAGTTTAAGGGGAATTAACATCACCTTGTATATGTCGAGATAGCTCCCACGTGCACTCATCTTTGTCAGAATAAGTGATTTATACGACGTCCGCAAACAAAAAACCGTGCCAAGATTCATACTGTTAATGATATCTTTTACGTAAGTAAAAAATAGTAAATACTAAACAAATTCACTTATATGACTGAACCATTGACTGTTTTCGGGAGATAAATGGTTGTCTAATTGTACTACTGTTTCCCAGCCTAGAGGTAAGTCGAAGGATAGATGAGTAGTGGTAAACTGATGGTAGCACATTAAGAAATGTTAACTTTTAAAATGCTTCACAGCTATTAATATACATAATTACAACTGCGTTTCCTGCCTTAAAAATTGCAAGCCTGCTTGGTAATCTGAGGGCGCGGTTTCTAGCCTGTGTACGGACCGGGCGACCCATTCAGTATCCTAAGCCCAGTTGTGACTGGTGGTGGCTGCGCGGCAGCGAAGCATTGGTACTGTGTACCCGCCTAATGCTGAAGCATTCTTCATCGTCTTCCTGCATCAACAGCCTTTGTAGTGCGGTTAAAGGCGTGCAGATTTGTAGTCGCACACGAACGGGCCTGTTTAGAACCATGTTGTGCCTTATTGATGAGATATTCAGCGAATAAGAAAATATTCCTTGCCTTCTAATTCACCACTTCCACTCTTCTAGATATGATGCGCATGAGTTTTATGGCTCCCTAGTTAGTACATTCGTGAGCTCATCCATGGTTCTGTAACGGTGTGAAAACCGACGTTTTCCTCTGCGTTTGGCATACGTCATAACTTCGAAATAAAGTATGCAAGCTAAGTGGCGGCGAAGGCCAAATATTGCCAGCGTGTTTAGTCAAGCCCGAGAACATAACATTATATTCCTGAGGGAAGCACTGATTCCATCGCTAACAATTTACCCTGAATTTGGCCGTGGAGCCTTCAGCATCATTCAAACATGCAATCTTGGGCGGTGCAGATATATTTAGCAAGGATGCAAACTCATGTATTAGACCTTCAGCAAAGTACGCGTGAAATATTCACATATATCTGCCGGTTGGTAAATACTGAATACTGTATTATGGAGAAAGTAGAAACGAATTATGTACAACTCTTTCGAAATATGGGGAAAACGTTATAAAAGATGTCAGCCGTGAATATCGTCGTCGTTCTCATGTAACATTTAAAATATCTGCCTTACGATTTTGCAAGATTCACATATGTGATATGTCATCTTAAGTGTGCCATCGTTCTCCGAATCGAACAGTGAAAAAATATAAATCTAACAACGTTTTGAACTGTTGCACATATATTGCCTCCCTCACATGTTCAGGTAAACTGTTTCAAATATTTACCAATCTACGTTCGATGCATAGTGGGTGGGGAACCCGTTTCAATTCCGGCACGACAAGTTTGTATCTGTGTCCGCGTGTGCTGCATGGCCCTCGTAAGTGCAGCATTGGCCTTAACATTGGGAAGTCACAGATGTGTAGAATACGGTAGGTCATAATGAGGTCGACTAGCACCCGACGTAGGACAAGGTGTAGAGTCCAAGTTTCTCGCACTGGTCTTCATAATCCAAGCCACGTACACTCGGGATGAGCCTGGTAGCAACGTGTTGAAACCGTTCGATCTATTGTGCCTTGCCTCAGGTAATCGGAAAGTAGACGGGCGAACCCTACTCTAGCATTCGTCTGGTGATGGAAGAGAAGAGGCTAGTGGCAACCTCTTCAGATTATTTGCTGAAACTATGTTTGAGCGCCCAAAGCATGCTCCGTCCTTTACGATATAGCCTGTTCGTGTTGTCCACGGACTTCAAATCGTAGCGTGAGAGTACACCTAAGTCCTTCACGGAGGGTGTGGGATATAGCGGATGGCCGTCAAGGGTGCAGGATGGGCTGTCACAACCCTTCCCAAGGCTCATAAATACAGCCTTGGATGGGTTGACAGGGAAAAACACTTCTGCAGACCATTTGAATAGGCGGTTGAGGTCTTGCTGAAGTAGGCCACAATTATCGGGAGCGTCAATTTCTCTCCAAATGTTCATGTCGTCCACATACAAGGCACACGGTGACCGGATATGTTGAGGTAGGTCGTTGATGTGGATCATGAACAGAGTGGGCCTCAGCACAGTGCCGTGAGGCACGGCAATTTTAGAGAGGTACAAGTCAGTTAGATGGTCGTCTACCTAAAACCTCCACTATCGTCCGACAAGAACGTCGCGGACCCACCGGTGCAGTGAGCCAGCGACAACATACATCCTGTGTGTGTGATGGAGAACCTCAAGTCTGACCTTGTTGAACGCTTTACTGAAATCGATGAATATCATATCGACAGACTTCCCCTTGCTTATTGCCTTCAACCACTCATGCCTCGTCACAAGCAGATTCTTAATGCATGAGCCGTGCTGTGCGGGCATCAGGACCTCGTTTGACCGTAACAACTCAGTAATCACTTCTTCACCATATTTTCAGCAACCTTTGTCAAAATACGTGTCAGACAAATTGGCCTGTAGTTGTCTACTTTGCTAGGTTTTACACCTTTCGGAATAAGCTTCACCACCGAACACTTCCGGTCAACTGGCAACGAACATTCGGACAGCGACCTGTTGAAAAGTTCAGTCACAACTGCGGAGATGATGGTTGAAATTGACTAGTATATATGATCCATCCAACAGAACCAAATATTTTGAAGCAATATATCGGTCGGACCCACTAGCAAAGAAGATAATGGAAAACCTGAAATTGTGTTCTGCTTATTCATGTCTATCCCTCTTTCTGCCAAATTTGTAACACATTCGTACCTCAAATTATCTCTTTGACCACAGTTGCTGTAAAGCTGCGGAGAAATCGGAAATGCGTCAAAACTTACTTTGATTCTGATGCAGCTTACGCCTTAGTCCCAATGAGCGATGATTATGTTGCCGTTTGTGGGGCGTTTATGTCTAAATGTTGCATAAGTTTTGATACAATAGGTAGTGTTATAATGGAATAGATCTGCCTCAGGTTGCGTGAAAGTTAAGGGCAATATCCGTTGGAATTTTTCGAGAGAAAAGTATGAGCAAACGTATCTCAGTCAATAAAAAGAGAACCAAAGGAAACCGGTTGAATATGTTGTTTTCCTTATCTACATTAAGAGGTTGCACAGCACCACCCAATCGTCACGTACCGGAAAAATTTTAAATGCAATCGCGTTATCTTTAGGTATGCTACACGTTAAACTAGATCAGTTATGTTGTTGCCACGGGTGCGTAAGCATGCTTGACGTTGCTAACAACCTTGGCGGTTGCAGTAGAGAATAATATGCTATTTCGGTTGTGCAATACCCTCATACCACTTTCTTAATTGTCACATAATTTCACCAAAAACGAACTTGAGCTGAAACACTAATTTTGTTACACATTTGAGATCTTGTACCAGGCGTGCTAGGTCCTCAAAATTATTATTGTTGCATTTGTATTCACAATCTGCGGGTATAATTGAGTATTATTGCATTTCCGGAGTTAGATTTTCTGTAAGCGCCCCCTTGTATTTGCGCTGATGTAATTATTCATAGTTGGCCTTCCAAATTATTACCCACCACCTCGTTCATACTAGTTCATCAGGACACTTGTTCGTTTCTGTAGGGGACGGTATGCACCGTCCGCGGGACCTTTCTAGGTTCAAAGTGTGGTCCCATCCTATGTGGAATAAGGCCCAACCACCGCCTTGTGAAGGTATTGTGCACATTATTTATTTATTAGGCAAAACGCCACTGAAGGCTTATGGGCCAGCTTCGTTGAGGAATTATGACTCAAATTTGCATGACTCGAGATCATTTTCCTTCGCGGTTACATCTGATATGGGATTTGTGGGTGGAACTTTGGGTGATGCAGCGCAACCCAAACTTGATAGCCCTTTAGGCCCTGTGGCTGTCCTCATGGAGACCACAATGACAGGCATATCCGGACATGGATGCCGTTAATCCATACACAAGCTAAAAGCAGCCGTTTCCGTTGTACAGAAATACTAAGCAATCTTGAATCATGTACCCTTATTAATGATGGATGATCAATAGGTAATAAAGATAGTCCAGTCCACACAGACTAAGAGCACGGCAACCATTCGCTTTGTTCTGTTTCAGGCAGTGAATAACAAGTGTCGCTTCTCACCGTTTTAATTTTATGCTGGCAAAAATATCTCATCCTTTGCTTAAGTTTCCTGGGCTTTCATATCCGTCACCAGTGAGCTATGTTAAGCAATGCCCAGTCGGCTGTTGCTTGGCTGAACGATAATCTTATACAAAACCAGATCAGGCCTGCATATTTCTGGCTTCTTGACAGTTGTCCACGCGTATTTTTATTAACCATCGGCTAGTCAATAGCGAATAAAAACCAACAGAAACGATCCGCGATAATTTATTAACCCATAGCTGGTCTCCCTGTGTACGGAGTTCTCTAACTATTGCATGGATGTTTCATATCAATAAACACTAACTGTTATGCTATCCCAGCAAACCCAATACATTGTGACTGAGCCCCACCCTGTATTCCCATAATTATGAACTAAAATAATCATTTGGTTTACAAAAGGAGCTTATATACCAATCACAATTCATCATAATAAATTTCTACATACTGTGCCATATACTCTTAGTGCTTCTGTGTCTCATAATCGCACGCTTCAGATGCCACCTGCTATAAAATTAGTCGCGACATACCCAGTTGCTTAAAACACAAAATGGATTCCATCGCAACATTTTTGCAGACATACTACCTAAAGAGCGCTTTTCATATTTCTTAATTACCCTCTAGATACCCCTGATGGGGTTAAGCGTTCGGTTAGTGTGCAAGCTGCAGGATAAACAACTTGTTGTATTGCGTTTCCCGGAAAATGTTATCCAGTTCCGTGTTGTATGGCATGTTGTCTCATATCCAGTGAATCCTGTAGATGAAAGCCGGGTTATTGGTTTCTAGCAATTGCCCTAGCCACTGGGCACAATCTTCTAAGTGTAGCTACTGCGTAAATAGCAAAAAGCGTCATTCTTCATGGCGCTATCAACATGTACATTTTTGCCGCAACTATTAGCAATGGTATACTGTGCTCTACCTCCAAGGGTTGTTGTTTTTCCAACTGATGAAGGAGTATGTTGGGAGTAATGTCAGTTTGAATTGTTTTTATTTGACTCGTCAAAATGTAGCCTTAATTACATGCTGATCCACATTAACAATGCTTGCGCAACTGTGCCTCTGTTGCCGGCCACGAACATGAAATAGACTTATGAAAGGATGCAATAGGTACTTGCTGCACCGAACTGCGATAATTATTGTTGGAACATTTGTGCTGACTTCAATGGGTATGCATGGAGGCTTCCCAAAACATTGCTGTTTCGTGGGCGTAAGGGACATTACAGCAAGTTAACGCACTGCACACCTGCAAATTGGCCAGAGTGGAGTGAGTATTCTGCACACAAAAATGATTGTAATGCATAGACCTCTTTCGCAACCTGATTATATCTATCTACCACCCCTACACATTGTTGGTTTTTGAATATTTGTCAAAACAATCAAGCGAGATGCTTTTTTATTCCAGTACTTGAAACAAGTGTATCCGAAGATCTGTAATGCGTAGCTGAAGTAAGAATCGTGGAGGTCATTCAAGCTAGTGGGCATAAGATTTTGGGTTGCACATAGGCAGCAAACTACAAAGACAGCACAAAGAATCTCAATGTAGACTATCAGACTGTTGTTGCTCGAAGGTCACACAATATTCAATTTCTACATAATCTCCTTGAGGTTTTCACTGAGAATTTGAGATCCGTTAGCCGTGAGTATGGTGAGCGCTTTCACCGAGACATTTCAGTCATGTAGCAGCGCTACATTGGCAAGTACGCGCCTTCTATGATGTGTGGCCTTTGAAGTTTTCTACAGCTTGAGGTTCCTGGATCATGCAAGCGAAGATCTTGGCGAAGTCATCATTCCCCAGTGCCAATCTGCAGTCAGTTGTTATCGGCGAGTTTTGCAGTGCTGTTTTAAACGTCTTTGACAAAGCTACATTCTGTGCATTTATATATAATGATTATGCTATTGACTGGACCATGCTATAACTAATCATTTGCTTAAAACTATCATCCGAACGTGCCAAGTAACACCGGATGATACTTTGCAATCAGTGGAGTATATTATTTAAGATAGGGACGTTAGCAATTCTGAGATAATAAGAAATTCGTATTTGTTCTACATTATAATCGCTCGCTTAGTTGAGAAATCGGTCAGGAAGGGCGTTCTGATCATGGTTACTATTGTGGCCTGAGATCTAATTCGCAGAAAAGTTTCATAGCCAAGAGTGCGTGCACAACCTGCCAACTGCAGTACCTGAATTGCATTTCAGAATCGATCGAACAGGCTGTGCAGTGTGAATTCGGTTTCTTGACATACAGGAAAATGTTTAACGGTTACCTTACAAGCGATTGTTACAATCGCTGTAGGCCTTTGGTGTAAGGAACTCAGTAATAATTTGGCTATCATCATACTTGAGTGTACATCATTAGGTAGTCCCTCCAGTTGACTATTGCTCATCTCCATTCCCTATCACCAGTAAGGTCATCAAAGGAAGTGCGTTCCGTACCTCACTGTTTCTACTCTACATCAATAAATTGCCACATCGGTATAAAATAGACGGCCATATATATTTACTGACGATTTCAGGATCGTCTATGATATTAGGTGAGACGAGCTTCACGGAAGACTACTACTCTTTAAAGATGACTTACATTCCCTCGAGGCATGGTACAAAACCTAGATGATTTACCTCCCAGCTAATAAATAAATAATCATGTCTTACGGCTGTTCCATCCCCGAACGATCTACCAATGAACACGTTCCTACACAGCTGTCCACATGTGATCTCGAATACTACAACGAAATATGCGACAACATATGTATTGACAAAATTGTTGTGGAGCACCAGTAGAGGTCATTTGCGAAACATTTTCTGGTAAACACTTTGCAATGAGTTATCGAGAAAGTTGCAATGAACTTCATCTCGAACCACTATAGATTTTGTGTCTGAAATACAACTTGTTGCTGCTTATCAACATGCTACATAAAAAGACATAATCCTTTTGGTTTCACTCAAGTAGCAACATTGATCTATTCCAGCGCTTTGCAACGAAGATTTTACAATGAATGTACTGAATGCTAGTACCAACGTCCGCTCTAATTGCATACCAAAACTATAGCTATCTGTGGAAGCAAATACCAATAACAATCAGGTCAAGTTGTGGGGCGGCATAAGCCGGTGACTGCTCCAGAAACGGAACAACAAATATAAAGGGATTGCAGAGAATTGAAAATGAGCGAAATGCTTAAAATTGGCAAAGCTCTGCCAACGTTGCGGATCGAGCCCACAGCGGATCACTCGCGGTATCTAGTAACAAGCCTGAGCGTAGAACAAGGAAGGATATATTTGTCGAGAACGCAATGAATCAGGATGTTTGCCTCTAACTAAGTCCACAGAAGGGAAAGCAGGTCGAGTAGTGCAGTCGCGGAAGAGAAAATCGCGAATTCGTAAGTTTACGGGGCATAGCTTTTCTTGAAATTTAGGTTTTTCATGCGACCCGTTGAACAATGAACTAGGCTAGCCCCATTACCAACTTGAGCAAATGGAACAGAGTTGATAAATAGTTGCCATCGCTAAAATCGGTAAATTAAAATAGCTAAATATGTTTCCCGAATTCGGAATACATTCTGTGTATGCAGCGAAAAGATGACATTTTGCGTAAAGTAAATCTTGGTTATATAATACTTTCAGTTCACCGAGTGGTCCACGCAATTCGAATGCAGGTTACATTTAACAATGCACTTTGGAAATATATCTGATGAACAAAAACAACAACAACCGCGGTTAGTTGCATTTGTGACAAATGGCTAAAGACATACATATTTCGATTCTGCCTTGCTCGCACTGGATTCCAATATTAAAAATCAGATACATTTTTAATGACCAACTTTGTAATTCTATTTGGGATATAGGATGTTTATTATAAGCAATCTAGATTTGTAGCATCCTAAAACAAGTAACTTGTCGCATATCTGTATATTAGGACAAAATAATTGTCATGCCTTCCCGTAAAATTGTTACTTTTTAAAATCTCATGATGGAAAAGTCTCACATTCCTAAGGTAGATGTTAACTTTTCGGACGTGCTATATCTGTACATTAATTGGTCCATTCTGAAAATAAGACATTTATATATGTTGTGCTTTACTCATGACCTTTAGATTTTAATGCTGTGTTTCTGATAAACAGTTATGTTTGGTAAAATAATAATATGGCAGTTTGAATAATCCGTTAAAAATGACTATGAAAAATGGCTGCACCAAAATTGAAGGATGGATCAAATACCTTTTAGGCAGCCACCTCACTGCAACTGAAGGGGATGACTTGATTAAGGGAACCAGCATCCAAGTCAAAGATACTTGCCTCAAAGACTACTTGGCCAGCTTAGAACACGTATTGATATCAAATAGACTGTCGGAGTAATCCCAGCGACAAATACGACAAACAGTTGTCCAAGTGCTAAGCGGGACTAAAGTCACCCATGCTCTCTGGCGTCTGCAGAAAGACGAAAATGTTATAAACCTACCAGCGGACAAATGGTGCATTTGAGCGAAAAGGAACGAAACAAAGCATATTAATATGGCCAAGAAACTGCTATTCTACACAACTACTTATTGCCCGGTCAAGCAAGATCCAAGTCAAAGGATGGTTATCCAGAAGAAGCTGCAATGAACGAACGAGCTCACAGCCACGGAGAGACAGAGAATGAAAACTGATGATACGAACATTGCATTTTTGTACGGACTAACAAAAGTACAAATAGCTAGAATCTTACTATGACTAATCGTCTTGCTCCTCGAATCCCCATCGTATAAAAAGTGAAGGATTTAAAGAAGAGGTTGGAAAAATTGATTCCTGTGTTGGAACATAGCATCAATCATGCTGTAATATTCCTTAATATACTGTGTGGTGTCAAAATGTAAGTCTAAAAAATTTTGCTTTCATTCGATATCACCGTAATTTTCACTTCAATCGGTCACAAATTAACCAATGAATCATTTTGAATCTACGTTATACATGATTGCGAATGAGTAGAAGGATTTCGGTATGATTAAAGCACAAGTGCAACCATAAGACGTGAAATTTTGTAGAAAATCCTGAACAGCTTCGTGACTACATTTTCGCATTGATTGAAAAGTGCACCAGCAACTGTGAGGAGCGCCTATGGGATCCCAAATTCAAACCTCATTACAGAAGCTTAATGCAGAAAGGAAAGCGCATTGCACTGCAATCTATCAGCCCAAAACTTGATAGAATAGGTAGACTACACATTCGTAGGCGTGAAATGGAACAGAGTACTGGCCACGCACAATTTGCTCAAAGAAGCATTCAAGGATATCGAGTTATTGATTTAATTACAGGAGCCTAACAAATTATGAACTTTGGATGTACTGGTCACCAGGAATACAGACGGATATATGCAAACATGCATATATCGGAAGAAAACGCCTACGGAAAATATATTGAAATAGCAATGCAACCACCCGATGAATCACAAAAACAGTTGCATTCAAACAATGTTCCAAAGAGCGAAAATGCACTACAGCATAGCCGAATGGTGGAAACAGGAAGACAATCACTTATTACGATTGTTGAGATGCAACGTTTATCCAAGAATTTTCATCAGAAGTAGCTTAAAGAAAAATGCTTCTCAGCAACAGCAGCGGCAGCTACGTGGGCAAACAAGCAAAAGAATAGTGCTCCCTTACATCAAGAACGTCTCCGAACTAACATGAATTTTGCTGCAGGTACATGGAATCACTGTTGCTGACAAAACAATTGCCATCCTGAGCAGTGAAATCAAGGCCCAAAGAAAAACTCGGTCAAATCGAGCAAAGCAATGTCATCTACCAGAAAAATTGCAGTGGCTGCGAGGAAATTTACATTTTACAAACTGCACGATTTGTTCACGAATCACGGAACAAACTGCATTTCGCCCTATTGGGGCGCGTCAGTTGTGAGCCTTTCCTCGGTTCCCTAATAAGGATCGAAACCATGACCGCAAGAGGCAGACACCGGCGAACACGCATCTTAAGCCACCGAGTCATGGGGAAGTTTGATGGGTTTCATAAGTGGAAACGTAGCTGGAAAACCATCTGACCCATCTTCCACCGCAACGCAAGTTGCTACCTAAGCAGGTGACACTAAATAGCGTCCGAAGTTCATGACTTCCTCTAATTAGACGCTACATCCATGGGAATTGAAACTAGGGTGGCTATATTTTATCAGATTAAAGGAAAGGTGTATTTTAATAGTAATTTTAATGTTTTCGTTCCAGTAGCCTAGGTAGCAACCTGTTTGGCAGTGGAAGATAGGTCGTACGTTATCCCAGCTGTTGCAAATTATGTAGACCAGGGGACGTTCCCATGGCGCGGTGGCTAAACCCGTTGGCTTGTTGGCAACTGTCTCTAGCAGTCATGGGTTTGATTCCCAGCATGTGACCGAATGAAAACGCACCACTGGCGAGCCACCATATTGCGAAACGCGGCTGGTGCTATGCCGGGCTATGCTGTACTAGGTAGCTTGTGAGCTACTAGTCAAAACCTTAACATTAATTTTTTCTCTGCAGCATGACGCCGGATGCATAAATCATATTCATGTGTAATATGGGACGTAGCGTTGTGTTTCTAGGCTGACAATCCTAGCATTAAGTCATAATCCATGGTAACGTATTCATGTTGCCACAACTTTTATTGCGAGTTAGCTTAACATAAGTGTTTAGCAAGCATTTTTACATTTTCTAACATAGGAAAAATTATTTCAACTAACCTAGCAATATGCAGCCAACCTCCCACCGCTCCAACGCTCTTACTCACTCTGACGTGCCACAAACACGCGTTGAATATTTTCGTTTCCCTTGCAGATACGTGTATTTAGTAATTCCCCATTTAATCCTGTTGGGGTCATGAAAAACCAAAATTCTCCGGACGATACTAAAATGCACCGAAGTGATTCTTCAGAATTCAAAGTCTAACAGCAAACAGCAACTAAAAGTATATTAGGATGATTCGTCTGTTATAAAATTGAAAACAATATATAGCATGACTAAGGATGGGACGATCAAACTGACGTACATCAGGTTTGATAACTCTTAATATAAAGTTCCACCTATTGAAACATTTCCAAATGACTATTTGGGGGTGCCACAAACTGAACTGCACCGTTTGCTAACAGTGACATACCATAGGTCCCCTGGTTCCCTCGACTTGGCGAGGATTTCAATGACAAAGTAAAAAACCGTCCAAAAATATGAGGAGCGGTTATATCGATACTATTCATAAATAGTGATATATTTGGCAGTACCAATATGTTTTTTAGATGTGAATAAACCCTGAATCACAACTTGCTTTGCGTTTGACATGTAACTTAACACTCTTAACTATTGCTTGTTTCATGAGTAGAAGGGCAGTATAATAGAAACTTTGATGCACGTAAAATGAAAGGAAAACAGAAGTGTGGAGTTGCGTTGTTTGAGCTGACATGGCTTAAGATGATTGCAAGACATGTGTGAAAAACGTTACAAAGAGACACTTGAGTTTTAACTTACGAACTGGAAAATCTGTATCGCTTTAAATATAAATGCTTAGATTTAAATAATCAAATTGCTAGCCAACATTTGTGTGCGGGATTTATCACTCATCCGAGATGTTTTTGTCAAAAGGCACCGTCGGGCTGTAAAATATGTGAACAAAACAGATGCAATGCCCTAATTCTATGAAATAAAGAACAATACCGATTTTTCATACTAGTTGTGTTTACAGCTTGTATGAATAACTTTGGTACTTTAGTTGTTCTGACGTTAAAGCTTTACATATTACAATAACTAAAATGTTAACCAAATATATGAAAAATATAAATATATAGGCTTAGTTTTGTCAATTTGCTAAAGTAAATATCTGCTTGACACTGTCACCATACTGAGTTTTGCCTTTATTTAAGGAATCTAATAGCCCATGCAGGCAAACTAATGCAATTAGTATTGTGATAATTAGGTTCCTAACTATAAACGTCTGATTTCTATATCATGGCTTACATTTGCAGCAGAAATGCTTAAGCCAAAAGCTGTGTCATAAAAGTTGTGCTATTCTC
>CALYDF020001630.1:0-64496 GCA_944474145.2 Dicrocoelium dendriticum
CCAATTTCATAAAAAATGTACTTATCCATTTCTTATTTTAGCTACGCTTTACAGTTTTATTTTATTTGGAGGAAGAAATAAGGGGAACCAAGCAGTGTGTCAGTCAGCCATCTACCTAAAGTAGCAATTATGAAGTCAGCAAATGTGTTCACGTAATTTTCCCTACAAGTCATCTTGAACTGGATGTTTTCTTTCCTTTTCTACTTAGTTTGCCATTTATTATTAAACGGTCACTTTGATCACACCCAATACAAATATTTACTCATTGTTCACAGAGTATACATTTTGAGAAATATTATGTTAGTTGTTCAAGTTGTTTGACTGCCAGCTAATTAATATTAGAACAGGGCTAAATGAGACTCGTCATTCATCCAATGGGTGTACGGTAAACTATGCGCTCACAACATTAGCAGGGAGTGAATGCGCTTATTCGCTTGAAAGCCAATCTAACGTAAACGAAAACATATATAAGGGCACAAGTTTCAACCCACTCTATTCGTTCCATCTTTGTAATGTGTATTGCGCGACAACCAATGATTTGCAATATCATCATACCGGTACGTCTACAAAATCGCTTGACTGCTGTTTAAATAAGTGATTTTTCCCTGTCGAATGTGACCACACTAGTTGAATTTAGGCAATAGCATTTTGTGATCACGAAGAATATGCTTGCCAAACAATATATCCGGTTTAGTAAATTTCATTTTAAGAACTATGATCCGGTCAACGAATTGCGGTAGACCCAGTTTCCACGGTCCTTTCCGACAGACAAACTTAAACCGTTGCTTTGCTTATTCTCCCAAATTGGCAAGTGAGTAAATTGTGGTTGCGGATTATAAGGTGACGTTGATAAGCATGGTCATTATATAAGCTACTTTTATGAGAAACATCAGCGAACACAGTTTCTTTTGATAAGCGGGCAGATGAATTTTACTGAAATTATAACGAATGCATTAATCAATGCGTTGCATTTTTGGCTCGAACTGACTGTACATCAAGCAAATGCCATTAGGTTTATAATCTTATAATATACTTATATTGATATCGATGATTCTCAGCGTGATAAATTAGCCTGAGATTAAATCCGCCATTGGTGGTTACGCAAATGTCAAATCTCTCATGCTACCGCACTTTTAAAAACGATTCCGAAAAATCATAATATACTTAAAGCTGGGTAAACAGCGTTGGTTTACAGAGTTATGGTTGTAAAATATTGCTCATATTTTCTACTCAATTCGGTTGTATTACTTCAACTAAGCTTCAACAAGCATTTGGCACAATAATAAATTTATACGGAAAACGCGAACAGTGCTAGCGAAAGATGATAGTGCGGGAAGATCGCGTCTTTATTTAAGTACCATGTGTGGAGATCATTTGTTTGCTTAAGTCAGAAGGGAATTGACATGGCCTCATGTAATGAGGTTTCAAACATTCAATCACATTTTCTATCTACCCCAAACGGATTAGAGAATGTCAGCTAGCCCTTACCATACTCTTATATCAGACGTTACGGAACACGCAAAGCAACTACCGTAAAAATGTTTTGAGGACTTTTTGTGATAGACAAAATAAATCCAATACGGTCATAAGCCCTTTCGTAGTCTTTGAAGTCGTCAACTTATTGACCAACGAACAGTTGATTGGTTCTTGTTTAAGGATTAACCTACTTCGATAGCATGGAATATGTATGCCATGTTTCGTTATTCCTTCATGTTTGATACTCGGCATTGCTTCACACAGTGGTAAACAGTAACCAATATTCCATCCTGTTTTCTTTAAGGTGATGCTTCTGTTTGCCGTGCAACCAAACAGCGTGGTACCGAACCTAGTATTAAAATGTGACAACGACTGCAAAGATCACGCCGACTCTGCATACGCTTCTTGCGTAGAAAATGTATTCTCAACTCCTTGCTTTGAATTATTAGATGTCTATCATTCGTGTTTACGAGTTTGTAGGTTCAACGACTCTAAGGTGAAAAATGGGATCCAACTTTTAAAGAACCCGACAAATGTGACTGAAATGGTACCAACGTAATTTTTCTTTATGCATTTCCAATTATGCTGGAACCAACAATTTTAAAAAAATTGATATAATTTTGTGCAAAAAAGAAAAAGAAATCCGTTTTCAGTCGCTTATCTGTCCTTTTGAATCCAGAAAAACTGATCCGTCAGTTTGACATCTTAACAACTGAATATATTGATGGGAAAATCCTGTTGACTGGATAGTTGCAGTTGTCGCATAACGAAATGAAAGTGTTCAGCGCCAGTTCCATCTAAGAATATTTGTATCCCAAAAGTGGATGGTCGCTCTTATGTTAGGTGCGTTTAAGGGAAAGTACTGATTTTGCATGCTGCATAAAACCCTCCGAAAATACCAAGCGATGTCATACATTCTAATTTTCTACTGCGTTGCCTGTTTGTCTTCCTACTTCCTCCTAACCGACAATACTACAGAGTAATATTTGCCTATCCGCGAGTATGTGGTTCGTCTGTCATTCTATGTTTTGCTGCCTCTACTGAGCGGTATCAGCCAAGTATTAACTTTAACATGTTGTACGCGAGGTTGAAGTACATATTAATCCTCACAACTCCTTACATTTTGCAACCCGCTTGATTACTCAACCATGGAGCATTGGTTTCCACGGGCAGTTGCTGGAAACCGTCCGCTGGTGAATACCTGAGAAACAAAAAACTACTATTCGATTATACGCAACCAAACCAATGAATGCGGTTATCGCATCAGATCACGAATTTTGGAAATTGGTCTTAATTGGCAATACATCTGGAAACGAATGGAGGGTTCTTCTGATATTAATTTCAGGTAGCAAACAAAAAGTGCTATGTTGAGACGTCCAAAATGCTTTATAACGCTGTTCTTTTCTTCGGCGCCTAAGCGTGGTCCAAATTAGAAAGCCCTGTATGAAATATTCTCATATTGTCGCTGTAATCCTGTAAGAGCTTTCGCGGCTCATCAACATGGGACTTGCAAGCGTCAAGTAGTTATTCATGTTAAGCCAAGTCAAAATATTCTTTATGAACCCGACTGCAAATATTTTCAGCATTTGTACACTAACACTGCGGAGTACGTCAGGCAAAACATTAGCACAAAAATTGCAATATAATTGTCAAAAAGCATGCATGCACATCACTCAAGTGAGCGTTCACGCGTAGTGCTGAAAATTTGCTTGGTGTCCAAAAGAAAACGGGATAAATACTGTAAAATGGAGTTGCATGAGAAAGGAAAACCATACATTTCGAGCGAGTAGACGATCAGGAGGGCGCTTTAGTTAAATCATTGTGAACGGTTTGAAAGCGGTCATATAAATTTTTACTGAAAGGTTTTTACATATATTCAGGTGCTTAGCAAGAATGAACGCCACCAGAGAAACTCTGCGCAATCCATTACACATTGAACTCACCTCCTTGGGACGCATAGTATTTCTGAAGTACTTTTGTAGGTGACCAGGTAAACTGATAAGCTAGCAATATAACCAATGGAAAAGAATACGCACAACCATGAATTGTGAAAATTAAAGTGTTGGGTACAAATGGCATTTCGAGTCTGATGGCCTAGAATGATAATTGCCCGCATCTTGGAAAGGTGCTGAACTGTGGACGAACTGGTTATGTTGTGATCGCTTACATAGATGGGGAAGAGCAGTGTTTGCCACAGCACCGACGTTCGTCGGTGCGGATAGAAGATAAAAGTGCATCCTGACTTTGGAAGCGTTGAGAGCAAGAGATCAGGGCAACGATCACTGCTGAACCTCATCCAGACCGATTTTCAGAGGGGCTGAGTATTCCGCAGTTGGAGCATCGCTACTTAAAATTACGTCGGCAGAGTACATACATCCAAGAAATTTGGGCGGAATTCGAATCATTTCGATGTATAGAGGAAAAAGAAGAGGGGAGAGGATGGCACTCTGTAGGACGCCGCAGTCATCAATATTAGTGTCGGACCTTCACCGTTTAGCTGGGTACAATAAGATCAGTTGATGTAGTAGTTAATCATTATGTTGCACACTACTGTTTGAACGCCCTTCGCAAACAGCTGATTAAACAAGATTGATCTGTCAACGCGGCTAATCACGTTTACGTAAACAAGGAAGCGTGGCCGCACATTCTTGCATTTCGCATCCAATGCAGGTGCCATAGAGTGCGAGGTCTGTATGCAAATCTTGATAGGTCCACGTCCGGTTTGCTTGTTGAGAACCAAGGAACAAATATGAGCTTGAAAACATTCAGCATGACGGATGTACAGGCGATCGGAAGGGATTTTGTGGATCCCTTCCTCCGCACAACATTATTCTGACAGGGCTAAACTTATGGGGAATAACTGCACTCTATGGGCACCGATTAAAATAATTCGTCAAGTGCATGTTTTGGGTATCATCTTACGTTACATGAACACTGGTGATTGAGGGTTGGGTCCACTAGCCTTCCCTGAGTTCATATTACTGAGTTCACGGTTGACTTCAACAAGCTGAGTGTAAATTTTGACCAAAGAACAAAGGTAGAGAAAATGAAGGGGATGTAGATGCTTCCTGGAAATAAGATCTTAACTCAAAATTAATTTTAGCTACATCCACATATCCAAGCTGCTTGTTGGAGCTTCTTCGGCATGGCTGCCTTAAAAGTTTCTATAGATCTTGGCGGTTGTGGTTGGACAAAACTGCTTCGATAAATACATGATTCAGTAGTGAAATCTAGATTTCGCTTGCTAGCGTGAGTTGTTTGTCGCGGACAGTCTATTTACATTTGTAAAATGTTCTTTTTCACTTTCACTTGTTTGATCGATGGTGAGGCGAATCTATGTACTCGTAAGTAGATGGCTTAGACCAGGGAGCAATGTTGGAAGCATAAGTTAAGATAATCCTTGCAATAATCACACTGAACATAAAGATCTTCGATGTGAAAAACTGTAAAATCAATACGTCAGATTTTTCTGTAAACCCGCAATAACTGAGGATGAATAATCTCGTCGCCGCACAGTTTTGAATTGTTTATTAGCGAATGAACCGCAATGAGTCTTACCATAAACAATAGGGCACACTTTTATGATACCATGATCAAAATAAGCGGGTGGTGCCGAAAATATTGCGGAAAAAGACAAGCATGAGGTGTAAAGAAGAAAGATATTTGCGCTTTGATTCTGATCGGAAAGGCCACTTTTCTAGTCCAATAAAGTACCTGGATGTAGGTGCTATCAATATTATTTAAGTCTCCTGCGACACCACAGACTGAGCGGTCAAGTTTGTGTAATAACGCGGAGGACAGATCATCCGCAAATGTTTCCAACTCCGATGCTTGTGTGTCGGCGGATATTTATTCGTTCCTAACAATAAGAGAAACAAAAGCATTCAGCATCTGGCTTACCTTCAAGTAAAAGGCAGCTGACAATAACAACTGAGTAGGTAAAACATGGATGACGAATTACACCAACCTTGATGGACGTAGGTGCTGACACTCCTGTAAAGATTTTGAGGATTTCCCGGGCGGTTGGATCTGATGGGACTATAAGCAGCAGGTTGACTAACATTGTATTCTACATCAGCATGTAACCAGCTTTCTTGAAGCATCAAAACGGCTGCATTCGTATACCCAATTTCATAAATAAAAGGGCTAGGATCCGTTATTCTTCCGGACGTACTATGCGGCACTGGACAGATTAGCACTGGTTGTCAGCCGCTTCGGGCATTGCTTTGCATCATCGAAGTTCAAAGCTTAATCCAAGCTTGGCCTGGATCGCCTCCTACGTTGACCATTAATGGGGATCAGCTAGAAGTCGTTCAAAAATGCAAATACCTGTGGTTGTATCAGTGCCCTTGGGATTGAAGATGCGATCACGAACATTAAATCAAAAGCTCGAGGCACTTTTGCTAACCTGTGCCACATAGGGCGCCGGCACGACATCAGTCACGTCTCGAAGGGAATAGTGTACATTGCAGCGATACGTTCAACCCTACTGTACGGTTGCGAAACCTGGCCCCATAGAGCAACGGATATAAAGAGGCTAGCTACCTTCGACTACCGGTGTCTTCGCAAATTAGCTCATATCTGGTGGGAATACGGTATGAGCAACGAGCGTGTTCGACGCCTTGTTTACGGCAGAGGAAAAGGAAATGTGCCGCCCAGCACTAGTATTTCAAGTACCATGCTCCGATGGCTTGGCCACGTGTTACGCATGCCAGCCCACCGACACCCGCAATGTGCGTTGTTGGCGCCACGGGTGTGGATGGAATAAGAGGAGGAGTGGTCAAGCGATGACTTGGCCTAGAGGAATGGAGGGTCTCCCTTCGAAGCTGGCCTCATTTGGATTGTCTCGGCTAGCTGGTTGGGGTCCGAAAGACGAGGAACCCGTTTGGCTAGATACACTACTTGATAAGGCTAGAAGCCGAACTCAGTGGCGTTCGTGATGTGAGTTTCTTTGTCCCACCCCATCCCTCTTAGTCTCCCCATTCAACCACCATCTCATTATTTAGCATTTTAAAATTTTGCATAGTAAATACTCTTTTTCTGCTGAATATTAGCCAGCAGGAAGCCTATCGGAACGATGCACATTCGTTACCGGTAGATCAGCTGTGGTACAACGGTTGCGCTTTTTCGCCTATTTTTATTCAATGTATTGCGGTGCAGTAGCCGAGGTGTTTCCCACCTCTAGCTAACGTGTATAATGTGTGTGTATGTAGTTGCCCACCAGCACGGTGTTTTCTCAGTTTACATGAACTGTTCCGCATAACCCGTTTAAAAGTGCTGCTTACCTTGCGAGCATATTGAAGAATACGCTGATGGGGAGCAGTATCACAGGGAGCTTACCAATTTTTGACGGAATATAACAACATCGTTGTTAAGGAGTGGTCCAGATAAAGCAAATAAAAATATTTGGGTTAAACATTGATTTAACCCGCAGTAGCTATAGTAAAAGGATCTCCAAAGAGAAAATAAACGACAAATTTGAATGCTCCGCCCAAGATGCTTGATTATCACTAATGCTCTAGGATGCAATAGCTATTACGACATTGTGTTCCTTTACCAAGAGGTTCGATACAAATAGCTTAAAAATTCTCCAAATTAATAGGCCAAAATATACCGACAGTTGTTGCACTGGGGACATCTTCGGCAAAAGCTATGTAAAAGACAAATTGCGTTTCGCGATTTTAAGAAACACTGAGTCTATCGGCTTAATTCTACCAGCAGTTGGATCTGATCACCAGCAGCAATTGACAAATAATAGAGCAGGAGAAAACACCAACCTCAACAATTTTCAAGAATGAATATTAGATGGATCTGCATGGGGAAGTCTTGTCAGCTAGGGTACACAATTGTCCACTGACGTATATATTTGTATATAAGTTGACACCAATCATTTAAAAGATAAAATATTACAGTGCACAGCGCGAAGGGCGTGCACTGGAAACCGAGTTCATGCACCTTCATACAATCCCCATGAAAATGAAGAAGACACGATAATGCATGGAGACACGAGCAAAGTATATGATAGCATCAGCTCTATGCAATGAAGTACATTATCTCATAAAAAATCTAAAATTGTAAACAAATGGTTGTAAATGTAACGTAGGCGTGAGTAGGAGAACCAGGATATGGTGGGAACAGATGTACCAGGGTAAGTGGGTAAAATGCGGTGCCAGGTCGTGCAAATTTCCGCACGCAGATCAAGTCGAGATGATAACACCAACCAAGTAGAGAATACGTAGCTTCACGCTCTGTTGAATTTTAAGCTGTGGGCAAAATCGAAAAACAAGTATATTTGGATACTCTGTCGTAATGCGTGTAGAGCCACAATTTGCCGTCCCAGAGTTGTAATCTTGAGATAAATCGTCAAATCATTGATGTCATACTTTAAAAAAATCTGAAATGACGGTATGAGAGGAACAAATCCTAGATTACATAGCATGCGTCTATGTGTATATAGCAATTACTTGCAAAACTCGTAGCTCAAAATACTTGTTCAGCTGTTGTTATATTCGCCGAGCTGGTCAAATTGGTTGCAGACGTTTCGCCAGCATCCGATTTGTTATTTCAGTGCACGTTTGATAGCACTTCTTTTCCATAGTGCTGAGTGTCAAAGGCTTCACAAAACACATGAATCCGACAGATCAGGATCGCGATCGATGGAATTACTAGCATGTAAATAAAAGTCAACCACGGAGGGCCAAACAAAAGTAAGTGGACCACACTAAAAAGCAGTCGTGTTTATGGGCGCGCCAGAATTCGTTGTATTACCTCCTTTGAGTATATCTGATGTTACCACTTACTGAATACATGTAGTTGTCAACGAGGCACTTATGCAGAACCGAACAACTGATCCATGCACTGCTGTATGACCGGATGTGCAGACTATTTCAAATCAGGATCACATAGCAATAAGCAAATTTCAAGTGCGTCGGGAAAATCATGCGGTATATGTAAGGGCCATAACTACCAGTGCAAACGCATAGCGGCTGGAAACCGTTATTATCGGCGGACTGCGTCAAATTTACGAGTACCTTAGGCTGAGCACGAAAAGTTGGACAAGAAATGTATTGATATATAAGCAAAAAACAAAACGTATCTACTGCATGCATAACTCATGGAGAGTTGTTGTACTCTTGCGTAAAATGTACTGCAGTGCGACGTCCGTCGCTTCTACCCACATGTCCCAGGAATATCCACCACCTAGTAATATGCATCTGATATATCGGCTCCAACAAGTTCCCAAAACCTGAGATTCCGTTGGTCTTGCGATTCACAAGTAGGGTTTAGCCGGTTTAGTTAATAACAGCACATCAAATATATCCCTAAATCTGCTGTGTAAATCTGGTGTTAATTGAGCCGTTAAACACATTTTTAGCAGTCGGTTTGAGTTCGTGATGACAATGACATTAAGGTAAAATTTAGAGGAAACCGGTAACATCATGTGTAGGAGATTACAAGGAACACATTGCTCTCCAGTCAAATTGATTAACGGTGGTGACGTGAAGGTTAAAAATACGACGGTGTCATATTAATTCGATCTAATATCTGCAATATCTTACTCATGCTTCACTTGGGCGCTTCTTCAGAGGAAGTGATTTTGACAAAAATATAGTGTGATATATCTTCGTTTATAGTAAGGGATGCTAGTTGGTTTTCACTATTTTGATGGCACAAGCATATTATTTGATATTGTAGTAGATCTAACTGGCACGAAATCGGGACGCAGCTTTGTACACCGTATAGAAACGTTGCGGCTTAACAAGCTGGTCAAATAACCTTTCACCTCTACCACGCCCGGATTCTACTAATGTGTAAACAACAGACACATGGCGTTGTTGAATTACTGATGCTTTGGATATACGCATTCCTGAACATAGGTCATTGCAGATGAGTGCAATAGGATGCCAGTTCAACGCAATTCAACTGGAGTGCGGTATACGACAAGGCTCATTGTTATTGCCTATCGAGGGTAACTACATCCGAGTTCCTGTTTAGCACGCGTTATATCAAGTTATGGCCAGCGATTGGGAAACCTAATGGCCATGAAGAGCTTCAGCGCGACTTAAACACACTTTCGAACTGATCAGTTCAAAATACCCTCCCATTCTTTGCAGACAAATATCACACTGTTCATTTACGCCCTAGACATGACAACATGTATTAGCTTGAGTCACATATCGCAAACCACCACTCTGAAAATCGAACATGGTGTGCAAATTAAAGCGAACTCGAGTGTTCGAATTGGTCCGAGATGGTTGCGACAAGAGGCAAGCAGCACATAGGCATGTTGTGGGGGATATTCGCGTAATTTGACCCATCCATCTTCACGAAGATGCACAAAACCTACATGCGTCCTTACGTTGTACACTGCAGCTGAGCTTGGCAACCTTGATTGTAGCGCGATCTAGAGTTACTAGCGAAACCACAACACAGAGAAACAAAATCGTCAATGGTTTATGCAACCTGTCCTACAAGCAGAGGCTGAAGTCACTTAGAGTCTTCGTCGAACGCTACCGACGGTAACGCAGCGATCTCCTATTAGAAGTAAACAAATGCGCAAAGAATATTATTTCCGATTATTCTCATCTGGCGTATGCACTTATGAATCAAATATTTAGAAGGAATAATGCTCGTATTGGCTTGTTTAGCTTGGAAAAATACTACCGTATATTATCCCAGTGTTATACGCGCGTAGCACGGGTAGAGTGAAGGCTTACGCCAAGCTGTCGCCACACTTCAATATCTCCAACGGTGTGAGACAAGGATGCCCGCTGTCACCTTTCCTCTTCAACTTCGTTATTGACGAAGTCATGGAGATTGCTTTCACAGGACATGACTTGGAAGGTGTGGAGCTAATCACAGGAGAACGACCTCTCGACTTGGAGTATGCAGACGGCATTGCTTTAATCTGTGACAGCTGCCAGACGTGCGAAGCCGCGCTGGACAGATTAGCACTGGCTGTCAGCCCCTTCGTGCTTCGCTTTGCACCATCGAAATGCAAAGCGTTCCTCCAAGATTGAGAGGGATCGTCTCCCACGCTGACCCATGGTTAGGATCAGCTAGAAGTCGTTCAGAAATTCCACTACCTGGGAAGTTGTATCAGCGCCCTTGGGATCGAATATGAGATCACGAACCGTATTGCAAAAGCTCGAAGTGATTTGCTAAACTTCGCCACCCATGGCGGCGGCGCGACATTACTCTCGCCTTGAAGGTTATAGTGTACAATAAAGCGGTACATTCGACCTTACTGTACGGTTGCGAAACCTGGCCCTTAAGATCGGCGGATATGAAGAGCCTAGTTATGTTTGACCATCGGTGCCTTCGCAGTTTGGCTCACATCTGGTGGGAACACGGCGTGAGTAACGAGCGTGTTCGACGCCTTGTTTACGGCACAGGCAAATGAATTGAACCGCTCAGCGCCGTCATTTCAAGCAACAGGATCCGATGACTTGGCCACGTGTTGCGCATGCCAGCCCATCGACTTCCACGACGTGCGTTGTTATCTTCACCGGGGATGTGGATGGAAGAAGAGGAGGGGTCGCCAAGCGATGACTTGGTCAAGAGGAATGAAGGCCGTCACTTCAGAGCTGGCCTCGCTTGAAGCGTTACTGTTCCTGGTTAGGGTCTAAAAGACAGTGAACACGTTTGGCTGGATACAATCCCTAAAATAGCATCGATCCTACATAAGTGGTGATCTTGCTGTGAGTTTCTTGGTCCCTTCCCATACATTTTAGCCTCCCCCTCCACCTACGATCTCATTTCCTAACGTAAAGAACAATATTTTTTCAATGAATCACGGGCAATGCTGATCTTCAGCAAAACAAAGATTCCCATTTCATTAACATAATTCAATATCAGAAATCATTTCAGGGTAAAGAATCGTTTTCGGTAAATCTCATCGGACCCAAACTTTTACATAACAGTGATTGTGGATATAGCGTCAACTGGGGCTGGGATTGACTTCCTGACTGTTTGAATGACCAAAGTCAATAACCTGAGGTAGAGATAGAGATGGTAGACCAAGTGAACTAAGCAAACATGTGTACACGAAGCTCATTAGTACAAGGTAATTAAGTAGGTAAGATGACGGCCAAATAACTAAGTAACGGTGTCCGTTGGCCAAGGTAGTAATATTGGCCGTATGAATCGTTTTTGGACACATAATTCCGGCTTTAGATGGTGAATGTACATAGCCTCGGCGATGGATAAGAGCTGTTTGCGGAATCCTTGGGAGAAGTGTTAAGGTAAAGAGTAAATGACTTTGAAGTCATTCTCTGAAGCTGTATGGCCACATTCAAGGAGGTGCGACATGATAGACCTGTCTGAAGACCTCATTTCGCCTCCGTAAAACCATGGCGGGATGTGTTCACGAACCCTCTGAGATAGGCGTCTCGTCGTGCGACCCACGTATCGTGCACCACAGGAGCACGAGTACTGATAAATGATCATTGAACGGGTCAACGGCGGTAGTCTATCCTTCAAGGGTTTTGTAAGCAACGGCTTATTGTGAAAAACGATTCTCAGGCGGGCCGCGAAATAAGTTTTCTCGACAGCATCTTTCAGGCGTCTGGATAACATATCAGCTGCAGAATCGCCCTTAAAGGGTATATGTATGAAAAGCTCTTTCTTAGGAGCAATGCTCCTAGGTGGCTTTCGATTACGTTCCTTCAAATGTTTCATGATAAATTTATCCGGATAGCCATTTTCCCTAAGGGCGTCGCTGATTCTCTGTAGTTCTTCGTTGACGGTATCCGGTGTACAAATACTGCGCGCCCTGAAGGCGAGAGATCTGATTAAACTCCGCTTGTGCTGTAGTGGTACTGCGCTGTGGAAGTTAGTGTACTGCCCAGTCCATGTGTGCTTTCTGTGTACCTTTCTGCTGCATGATCCGTCTGAGTTACGTATAACTTCTACATCCAAGAAAGGTAACCGGTTTCCGAGTTCGTGTTCACAAGTGAAATGAAGATTCTTGTGTGCGTCATTGAAAGCTTTCAGCAACTGTTCCGCATGCTTTTCGGATTTGCAAAGTACGAAGGTGTCATCCACATACCGTACGTACATTTCGGTTTCCCGGATGTGCGTTGCAAGTGGGCCATGTTCTAATTTCGCCATGAATATATCAGCCAGCAGCGGCCCCAAAGGAGATCCCATGGCCACTCCGTCAATCTGACGGTACATTTCACCATTGAAAGTGAACTGAACATTTAACGTGCAACGAAGTAACACCTCCTTTAGCAAAGTCTCCGGAAAAGTTGTGTATATGGGCAGTTGCCGAGCAAGCTCGCATACGTAATCCACGGTTTCGAGCAATGGAATGTTTGTGAACAACGACTGGGCATCGAATGATATCATCCTTTTGTTAACAAGGTTGCTTTCAGATATCCTCTCAATGAATTCGAACGTGTCTCTCACGCAGTAAGTGCAAACCAAATTCCGTAACGGCTGCAGCTTCGCCACCATCCACTGAGCCAACAAATGCTGAGGAGAACCCACCATGTCCAAGATTGGGCGCATTGGGGCGCCTTCCTTGTGAACTTTAGGTAGGCCATATAATCTCGGTAGGTGTCCACCTGAAGGCTTCAGCTTTTCGAATTCCTTCTTCGTGATGAGTTTGGCTTGCATCATTCGCCTGAGGCAGCCGGTTAGCTGTTTCGCTAAATCACCTGTGTTGTCTTTTCCTGTCATGAGCCTCTGAAACTTACTCTCATCACTGAGGATGTGTTGCATTTTATGGATATAATCCACCCTATCCATTAGCACTATACCGGAGCCCTTGTCTGGCTTAGAGATTATTAATTCGTTGTTTAACCGTAGCTCTTTAAGTGACTGGATTTGTTCCCTAGTGATAATACTATTACTAGATGGTTTGGTCCTAACGTATTCGTGGCAACTATGAACTAGGCTAGATTTTAGATTCTCAACATCACTTGATGAGGTTGGAAGCAGGTCTTTAGTCTGAGCAATTAGGCTTTCAAACTGCACCTCTAAAGCCGCCTGATCTATTTTCTTACATGGTATGCAAAACTTTGGACCTAATGACAACACGTTCAGCTGCGTCTGGGTTAGTATCACACTTGAAAGGTTAAACACATATCGCTGTGGGTTATTCGGAAATGTCAACTGGGGAACATGGCTATTAAGCGTACTAACTAACTTCTTTTGTTTCCGTACTCCCAGTTTCTGTTTAACCAGTTCTACATAATCCTCAAAAGGCTGTCTCAAGTCTTCAGGCAGGCATAACACAGCTGTTAATCTTTGCGAAATGAATCTCTCCAGCTCCGACATCTTAGCGCGGATGGTATCTACATAATTGTGTGCTTGTCTCTTCAAGGTTTATGCGTTTGGGTAGAGGCCACACCGCCGTATTTCCTTCCAAAAGTGCATTGGATAGCGGTTTGCCTGTACGTATTCATTGAGGAATACCAATTCGACCCTGGATTCTTCCAGCCGAGTATTGAACTTCAGATGCTCATTTAGGAGTTTCAATGAATCACGAGCAAAGCTGATAGACTACCGCCGTTGACCCGTTCATTGATCATTTATCAGTACTCGTGCTCCTGTGGTGCACGATACGTGGGTCGCACGACGAGACGCCTATCTCAGAGGGTTCGTGAACACATCCCGCCATGGTTTTACAGAGGCGAAATGAGGTCTTCAGACAGGTCTATCATGTCGCACCTCCTTGAATGTGGCCATACAGCTTCAGAGAATGACTTCAAAGTCATTTACTCTTTACCTTAACACTTCTCCCAAGGATTCCGCAAACAGCTCTTATCCATCGCCGAGGCTATGTACATTCACCATCTAAAGCCGGAATTATGTGTCCAAAAACGATTCATACGGCCAATATTACTACCTTGGCCAACGGACACCGTTACTTAGTTATTTAGCCGTCATCTTACCTACTTAATTACCTTGTACTAATGAGCTTCGTGTACACATGTTTGTTTAGTTTACTTGGTCTACCATCTCTATCTCTGCCTCAAGATATCGACTTTGGTCATTCAAACAGTCAGGAAGTCAATCCCAGCCCCAGTTGACGCTATATCCACAATCACTGTTATGTAAAAGTTTGGGTCCGATGAGATTTACCGAAAACGATTCTTTACCCTGAAATGATTTCTGATATTGATTAATATTTTTTTTACCCAGTAGCCTGCATGTACCTTACCGAACCGATGCCTATCATTTGTTGGTAGATCTGCTGGCATACAAAGTTGTACTTATTTTCCTTATTTATGTATTGCGAACACAGTAGCTGAGGTGTTTCCCACCACTAGCAGACGTGTATAATGATTATATAGAATGCAACCAACTCATTATCCAGGCAGTATGAAAGTAACTCAACATTTTGTTCTGTCAGACCTTCGCACTTGAAAGTATATGTATTGTGTCTCCAAAAACTACACCAACCCGTGTCGGGAGTGAAAACACTGGACGACGAGCTACAACGTGTGTATTCTGGTCAGACCACGAACGGCGTGTATGTCGGGCAACCAAGGTCACACTCACATGCGCTTCGATCGGTGCGATCAATGATTCAATCATTAGGTCTAGCGTTAGCAGTGTAGTGCGCGTGATAGATTGAGCGAAATGTGTGCGCGTCGGGAACGCAGTGGACACATGCATGGGTACAATTTAGTGAAGTGAGAAAGTTAACAATGGAATACTAAACAGTAAAATGGCTACAACAAACATGGTTCACATAATGAACGGCTGCACACTGCTGTCCTAACACCTCCCTCCTTTAGAGAAAATTGGATAGCATGCTACATTTGATTCATATGCTCTACACCTTGGGTTAACCACTAGTCTTTGCACTGGGGCTCTGGTGTGCGTTGAATACCTTCGGTTTGTTGGTGCATTCTCCGTTTGCGCTACAGGTTCTTCTGATGGGCCCAGTTGATACGTGTCCAGCAAAATGTCCAGTGGTAAAGAAGTTTCCCGTCTCTGGGAAGTCCCTTGCACTTCAACACGGGGTCTAATATGATTCACGTGTCTAGTCCATATGACAGAATCTACCTGTATTTTGTACAAAACACCTGAGACTCGTTCAACGATACGGCCAGGGATCCAGGATGACTTTCCGTCTCGAAAATTCTTAACGTATACATTGTCACCAGGCATGAAGTGCCGAGGGCGTGCTCCATGATGGCGATTAAATGCCAACTCCATTTGAGCATTGCGTTGACCGTTGTTTTGCACTGGCTTCAAAGCATCAAGCACGGTTCTGACGCGCCTACCGAGAAACGCTTCGGATGGAGATAGGTTTTGTGGTACTGCTGGGCCTGGCGTAGTACGGTAAATCTGCAAAATTTTGTCAATGACTTTTTGGATGTTCCCCTCTCCCTCCATTTTAATCAGTGCTCGCTTGAACGTATCAACGAAACGTTCAGCTTGCCCGTTCGATTGCGGATGGTACGCTGGGCTGCGGATGTGTTCGATGCCATGAGAATGGCAAAAGTCAGCAAATTCTTGGGAAGTGAATTGCGAAGCATTGTTTGAAACAATTTTTTCGGGAACTCCAAATTCTGAAATGAGATGACGTAGGTGTAGTAAGACAATAGAGGTAGTTGCGTATCTTGTTTGAAAAATTTCGGTCCACTTTGAGTAAGCATCGACAATTATAAAGTAGTGGAATCCCTCTATGGGTCCGGCAAAATCAATATGAATGCGTGACCACGGTCCATTTGGGATTGGCCAAGAATGAAGTTCGCATTTTACAGGTAATTTTTCTGCCATAGCACAGCCGCTGCAGGAACGAACAACATTTTCAATATCTTGGTCCATAAATGGCCAATAGGCATAGCTGCGTGCTATGGATTTCATACGACTGATTCCTGGGTGACCTTCGTGGAATTGGCTGAGAACACGCCGCTGCAGCTTGGTAGGAATCACAACTCGATCGGCCAGCATCAGGCATCCATCAATGATGGTTAAGGCGAAACTCCTTTTACGAAACTGCTCAGCATAGCTGTCCAAGGGGCGTGATGGCCAACCAGTGTTGAGGTATCTCATAATACGTCGTAACAAGGGGTCTGTTGCCGTTTCTGCTCTGACTGCCTCTGCTGTTACTGGTAGTTGACGTACACATGTTTGGAATACTTGTCTGATCTCAGGATCTACGGTAATGCTTGATATAACACTGTCTTCATTTGGGGTTTTGGAGGTGCACTCTGCAATCAGTCTTGATAATGCATCAGCATGACCGAGAGAAGACGTGCTTTTAAAACGTAAATCGAAATCGTACGCCAAAAGAGTGGTGGCCCAATGTTGCAATCTATTTGCCGTGTGAACAGGGATCCCTCGTTTGGTACCGAAGATAGACAGCAAAGGTTTATGGTCGGTGTACAAAATAAATTTACGCCCATGTACCATTTTATGAAATGTCTTGACCGCAAAAACCAGGGCTAGTCCTTCTTTCTCGATTTGACTGTAATTCTTTTCCGCTGTTGTCAACGCGCGGGAAACATGCATCACAGCCTTTTGATGTCCATTTGGGAATTGATGCAACAAGACACCACCAATGCCGTTTTGTGATGCATCAGCTGCAACAATTATTGGTAATCCTGGGTCGTAATGAGTTAAAAGAAGATCGGAGGACAATATCTGTTTAATGTCGTCAAAGGCTTTCTGGCATTGTGGTGACCAATTCCACACTGACTCATTTGCCAAAAGTGCATTTAGTGGGGCCCGCACCGAATAGTACGATGGTCTGGGATCTGTAGGAATGGCATGAACATCAACCACACAAGGCTCGTTGTGCCGTTGGATCATTTCTGTGTCATGTTTCAGCGTCAATAGACGTTCACATTCTTGTACTAGATCCTGCAGTGAGATATCTGGATTACATTCCAAACGAGATAACAAGCGCGTACGGATCTCCGCATCTTTCGGAGAACGTAATCCACAGACAAAAATTAGCGTTTTGAACTGATCACTAGTGAGTGTGCTAAGCTGAAAACGTTCACATTCCCTGTTAATAACTGCTGCGTAAGTCACAAAATCATCATCCTGATGTTTAACAACTTGAAAACATCGGAAACGTGCATTGAAAAGTGACGTTTTAGGACCAAAAATTCTGGTTAAGTTTTTCACCGTGTCGTCCAGGGACAAATCACGTGGGTTCTTTGGTAGAATGTAGTTCGCGTACTTCTCATACTCTTGTGAACCCAATTTCCTCAAAAGAAGGCGTACCTGTGCCGCATCTTCTAATTCACGCCCATCAATTTTTAACAAGTCCTCATAACGACGAAACCATGCTTCAAAAGTGAGGTCATCGTCTGGTTGGTAACGAAATTCTGCCATGATATGCGCCAACTTGTCTGCAGTGGAAACCGTCGAATCCGTAGATGCTGGCTGTAACGACATCCGTGCTGTCAATGTTTCAATTATGCGCTGTTGGGACGCTTCAAACTGTGCTTGCTGTCGGGATGACACTTCTTGAAGATATTCCAAGGGAATCGCCATAGCTCACAAAATAGAATCCCACCTCCGTCGCCACTGTATTGTGTCGCCAAAAACTGCACCAACCCGTGTCGGGAGTGAAAACACTGGACGACGAGCTACAACGTGTGTATTCTGGTCAGACCACGAACGGCGTGTATGTCGGGCAACCAAGGTCACACTCACATGCGCTTCGATCGGTGCGATCAATGGTTCAATCATTAGGTCTAGCGTTAGCAGTGTAGTGCGCGTGATAGATTGAGCGAAATGTGTGCGCGTCGGGAACGCAGTGGACACATGCATGGGTACAATTTAGTGAAGTGAGAAAGTTAACAATGGAATACTAAACAGTAAAATGGCTACAACAAACATGGTTCACATAATGAACGGCTGCACACTGCTGTCCTAACAATATGCTAGAGAAATATGCAAGTCCGTAACGCTGGAAAGCGAAACAAAGCCCATTTTTTAACAGGCTGTAAGAAAGCTGGTAACATGTACCTAAAAAACCACTCTAAATATCCTGATTTTGTCAACTATGTTGTTAGAGTGCTAAAATAGTTGCATTCCTTATATTTTTTTAAAGGTGACGCTGCGTTTGAAATGTTGCATAGCAAAATCTCGACGGCATCGGCGCAGACATTTGAAGCTACTAATCCAAGACTATACGCCAAAGCAGGTTGATCAATTCTTCAGCGCTTAAACTATGCACTTCCGATTCTGTTAGAATTGTTTGTCTTATACAGGTGCAACTGCACCTGTGCTGCTAGGTATCTTGGACATACGATCAGATGTTTGTTTAAAAGAATCGCTTAACATTTTCCTGCCTCACAACGAAAACACACTTTAAAATTCATCAACCGTTCCGTTTCACAACACTTGTTTCACACTGGACATTAAGTGTAGGTGAACCAGACGTTTAAAGTAATTTACACTATCCTAAACGCTACCCAAAACAGTTTAGGAAACATTCATTTACCATATCTGAAGTCTTTACAATCAAGCTTCTGAAAGCGAGCTATGCAAACAGGGCCCAATTCTACATGCTTTGAAATTACCTTGGCCACGAACTATCTTTGTCGTTTTAGCTCGACCTTCACGACTCACATATGACCGGCCTTGATCAAATAACGCACCTCGCAATCGAAGCTCTTTGTAAACCTCAGAACCTTCAAGCAACGTTTTTCACCGAAATTGCAACACTTCTAAACTAGAGAATGGTATTATTTATGGGTGGGTGATTGTGCATTAACTGTACACTACTCGCTGGCGTTTGCATGTATTGAGAAAAGCTCTCAATGTTCTAATAAATATAGTGCAGATAGGACCTCAGGTCACAGAAAATCTGATTGAGGTCTAAAACAAACAGGGTGCGGACTGAAATAGTGTAGGGTAAACTGTGGAAGGATTGACACCTGGGGAATCATTGAGTATGATGAACATCTCACATGATACGGAAATCCAAATTTTAAACCTTTTTTCTTGGGACAGAAAATTATCACCTGCTGCTAAAATATTCAGTAGGGTAAGGTTGGATGAGCAACACCAAAATATTTCCACATTCAGTAAGGTGATAATGATAAACTAGGGGAACTGCTGTAGGTTGTAGCGAAGGAGGCTACACCAAAACTTAAAAGTCGAAAAAACACATATATTATTTTGTTTCCAAAAGTAACTAGGGTAAAAAGATTGCAATCAAATGTCCGCTCAGTGTTTGGATAGCAATGAAAGTGCAATTGCTGAAGATTAGTAAGGCAATGATAGAATGTTTAGCTAAATTTCAATTGAATGTTCTTGCGCGCTGCAAAATTAACAATCATTTAAGAACTGGGATTCCACATCATTTAATCAGTATTGTGAGGATTAAAATCCTTAGTATCTCAGAATCAAATAACGGAAGCAAGTAGAATTCCAGTTGAGTTCACATACATTTGTTCATTTAGCAGCCGCTCGGGCATCCAGTAGAATCCATAAAGTAAACATGTCGCAACAAATATATCTAGTCGTCTACATACCTGTCAATTCAGGGCAGCGCTTCATGGATGGAAGTCCATCTTACCAACCGATACGTAGAATCCGAAGCAGGAACTCTTGGCTAAGGCGATCTAAATGACGAACGTTGTCACAACACAGTGTACAGCTTTTGGAATCATAGAGAAGTAGATACAATCAACGTCATCCCAAAATCTAGATAGTGATCCGTCTACTAACGGTATTTCAATTTGCCAAATGCAACAGCCGCCAAAGATCCGCGGATGTAAAGCTCACTCATCTTCTTCAGGTTAGTCGAAAGTAGACTACCAAAAATTGCGAAATCTTAAAGTAATCTCCATAAGTTCTTCAAAACTGTTTATTTACGGAAATCCAATATTTTCCGTTTTTAGTGCCTGTTGAATGACAATCTTGCACGTTAGAAGATAGTTGGCGCGAAGAAATATATTTTTGAATATTAGCATCATCATAACTATTTGTATGTGTGTGGCATCCGTGCAAGTGAAAGTTGTGCTGTTCTAAAGAATTGTCGAAAGCGTTGATAGAGACATTGATTTTATCGGTGAACATTCGGCAAGTAGTAGTTAACTGATGGGGTACTTCGATCTGCTTGAGCTTGACTGGCAGATTCTCCCTACGTTGTTGTTTGAGGTGTTTTGCTACTGACCTACTCCATCCGGTCCTGCATGCTTACCTGCAACGAATCGTTGATTGGTCCACGAGATTCGTGATGGGACAAAACCCGTCCCTCTTGGGAATTACATCTGCTAAATTTGTTGATTTTGTTATCGGCATTGTATACAACTAACTTATCCGTGCTAGCGACTAAGCTTGTCTGTCGTTCAGAAGCACTCATATTCATATGACTAATCATCGTCCTGACCGGGGTCCAAATATATGGCGTGCAGAATTTCAAGCAATGCATTCCAAAGCTTCAGAATCTTTTTGTGTGATTTTGATCACTGACAAGTTTCACGCAGATTGGGACGAATTTAAATCATAGTTAAATGTGTATTTTTCCTCATAAACCACAATCTGGAATGAATAAAATTACGACATGGCCACCTTGGATTGCTTTGGTTGCATGCAAATACATTAACTATCGTCATAATAATTTTTGCAATATTCCTTATGTGCTCCTTCATTATGCACCTACAAGCGCCACCGCGAGGCTAAAATTGTCTGTACAAGTTGCATTGATTAACGCTATTTAATAAAGCATTTGCTTGACAATTCCTGCATGATGGTGGGAGTAAACCTACAATATGAATAGATAAGCGATTTGTCTGTTTGAGCAATTCTCCAGCAGATGTGTCGCTGAATATTAGTAGTATAAGTGGGAATTAAGCGCAAAGGAAACTTAACATAGAAAAATTTTTAGTCGATGAACTCCTTGAGAAATGTGCAAAAGGAATACTCACTTCCAAACAATGAACAATGAATTTATACGGGTTAAGTAGCGTTTGCTTTGCAAGTCCCGTTGGAAAGTTAGTGGGAATATCAACGTAACAATAATGATAATAAGGATAGTTAAATAGTTAATACTTTAAATATGATAATAAGGACTTATCTTTTGCTTCGCCCTAGTCCTGCGATCTTCTTAGATTCACAGCACCCACGGCATCCTCAAGTTTATGTGACCTATTAATCCGGTATGAAGGGATACGGCTGGGATATAGTAACATAGTATAGGCAAAAAACTGATGGAAGTCAAGGCAAGATCCAATAGTTGGGGGAGGAAACAACAATTGTGCGAGAGAATTCCATGGTTGGCAAACGCAAGAAGAAAAAGATTCCGCCCCCATTCCAGGCGACCATACTGTGCACACCGTTTCAGAAAGTAACTTTTGTGATTCACGTTATGGCTGAATTCCAGCACCTGACGGCATAGGTGATTAGGGTCACTCAATATTTGATTGTCTAACATATTTCCGCGCAGCCTTCGTTAGCGGACACTGAAAACTCACAGTGATTTCAGCTCATGATGTTTAGGCGGAATTCGTAGATCACTGACATTCTTTATTATTCTCCGCAGCAAGCCGACTTGCTAGTTGAATCACTTCCTAGCTGCCTGTGACTGCTTTGAACAGTTAAGGTCACTTTGAATGAGCACAGGAGGGTCGCGTTCTTGGGAAATTGTTTGTACTAGGTATGATCCAAGCCCATCCAGTTAGTTATGCCAATGGCGCAAATGAACGGCATCACATTTTCACACATTGAACATTAGTGTATCAAGGACTGATCAGTTTGAAGTCGTGTTGGCGTCACGCTGGAGTATTTCCTGGTCGTTTGTTTCTTTGATCCATCGCCATAACTTGATATCGTATGCGAAGTTTGGGAATTCGGAAGTAATTGCCCTCGACAAATCGTTAATAAAATCAAGAATACGCGGGGCCACAACACCGCTGCACATCAGATTAATTGCGTCGGACTGCAATTCTCCAAATTTTACCCCCAACCAACGTTTGTGCAGGAAGTTGCCTATCCAACGCATCAGTAAGTCACCGACGCAATGGAGCTGAAGTTTGTGGCGGAGAATTTGGTCGTATAAATGATCATATGCTAAGTTCGATCAGGTTACCAAGAAGATCTTGGGTGTTTGTATATCAACTGCACAGCGTTTTGATGTTAGAAATGTGTGGATGGACAAAAAATTATTGTTTGCTTTTAAACCGACCATCGGTCTGTCGACAACTAAACGTTTTTTGCATAGGTCTTTTGTTCGTAAAGTTCAAGAAAGCCAAGTTTGTATCACGGAGCATTCCAGATGGAGATTTCCCGTCTTTTGTCCCCCTGTCCCGTCTGGTTTCGCGATTACTATTTTGTCGTCATTCTGCAGGAATGTGGAGAAAATATTTCACTGAAGTTGAATGTTCCAATGAAGTGCCATAATTAATGGCCGTGGGTTTGTAATCTTTAGACTAATCGCTTTAGGCAACCTGGAGCGATGCTTCAACCAGCTATCCAACAGGAGTTCTGTCATTGCATCGGAGCGCAGCACCACTTTAAATATTTTTGGACCTCAGCCCTTGTAGTTTGGAGATGAAGGAATGCTCGTTAGCGATTTAGCGATAACGTCGTCCGGAGCTGGTACTCCCCGATTGTAGAACCACTGCTTGCTGTCATTTTCTGCGCTTCTTGGTCAGGAGAGCGCAGTTGTTTAAGAAAAGCATGGACAAATACGGTTTTCTTGCTGTCGTTCTTAGGAGGGTCGTAATGACTTTCTTTCTCCTTTGGTATAATTTTCCAAGGGATATCTGGCAATAGACCTATTCTGTTCGACGAGGTGCGAAGATGAAATGTTGCGTCTCCTCAGTTGAGTTAAAGATTAGTCAAAGATATTGGGGTTCGCCATAGTGCACTGAATTTGGGTGACACGGTGCGCGTGGTAGCTTAGGTGGCTAAACCAGAATACCAGTCGCATGGCAGATGGAATTCCACTGGTTGCGATCATCTACCAATTTGCCCTATATTTTGCCAGATATGGACTCAGGTACATTGATGCACAGGACGGTTAATGCACTATGGTTCTGTGTTGCGAATATCAATTTTAGTGTTGTGGCTGGTAACATGGATGGTATAGCGGGCACTAAAGAAAGTTGTAAAAACTGGGTTGCATGGCTTGTGCTTTATCCAGAAAACCGACGTGCGCATGTCTATCCGGCCATTTTTATCGAGGGGAACGATGCATATGCTAACCGGCTCTGGAGTGTCGGTGTCTTGATCAAATCGTGAGATAGGACATCTAGTGCAAAGTTGATTGAAGTCACGCTGGATATGTCATGCCTACTTAAAAAACTAGTAGTTGTCTGAGTAGTTGGCGCAGAAGCCGTTGGGCGGTTAGCAAGCCTGACTAATACTTTCGAGTTAGGGACATAGTTCTGAGGGCTTTGCTCTGGAACTCTTTATGTGTTTTTAGGTTTTAATGGCACAGCCTTGAGGCTTATCACTGGCTGGACTACCATTACAGTTTTTCACACATATTCAAGTGCGATTTTTAAATTTGACTGTTGGAATTACTTTGCATGTATTTCAAAACCAGAGCGAATCAGTCAGCTTGAGTTATTTCTTATGTTGTAGTTGACTAATAGCAGCACATAGCGGATGAAACGGAAGGCCGTTAAATGCAATAATGGTGTCTATTCTGACTAGGTGTGTGCACTTCTGCTGAATATAATTGTGGTTAGGTGGAATCAATTCCATTGAAGTCCGTTGTCGCTGCCCTTGCGCGGTTAAGTGAAGTAGAGGATTAGCGAGGTTCACGTTCTTTGTTCCAGCCGCACACGCGACGTCGTTATCTTAGGTGATGCCATAACGATGGCAAATGCACATTAACTTTGGTTAGTCATTCATATACACTGATTCCAGTCGGACAAAAGCATTGGAATTGGCTTGCAGTGGCTGGATGTCAGAGACAATTGCTGGCAATGAGTGAATGCGATTAAAACACCAGGTTGAGTCATAATTGCCTTAGAAAGGATCAAATGTATATAATTATAGGACCACTGGATAACACGGAGAATTCGTGGACGGTCACGGTGTCGCTGTATTGATAACTGTTTAAAACAACGGGGTGGCTCATCTGCATAGAAGCACGAAGCGCGCTAATCAACTTGGATAGCAATACTTACCTTCCGTTGGATGCGATTTTGCAAGGTTATACCCACCCTACGCTGGGTTAATGCGATTAGAATGAATGTACGATGAATGCGCTTGGTGAGGCGGAAGACGTGAAACGCAGTGACAGATGATAGTACGGTTTATATGCGACTAGGTATAGCTGTGTTGAAGTCCATCTGTCAAGGGCCCGACTACAAGATTAAGTTGAAATTGCTCACAGCCTCATGTAATGTAAGCGCTTATGTTAAATGGTAAAGCAACATAAACTCGTCCATCCCAGTGTTGTTTGGCCCTGATGGCTTTGCTGGTGTCACAGATCATAACAAATTTTCTTTACTAACTGATCATTATGCATGTGCCTACGTTTGAAAATCGCAGCTGCTGCACATCAGCCTGTAGGCAAAACTTCCTGTGGGATCTCTCTTGGTGGAGTTTACCGAATTAGAGGCTCACGTGCTTTGGACTCTTTGGGAAGTAAATCTCAATAAAGCTACTGGAGTGAGTGCTATTTATCCCAAGCTGCTGTAAGAGTTAAATAATGAATATTGCAATCCGATTACGTGTCTGTTGGTGAATTCTTTACGCAGCTACTTTCTACCCACCGTCAAGTCATAGGCAGTGGACTTGATGTTCACTGACTTTTATGAAGCTGTGGATGCAGTTCCGCTTTCGAGCCTTTGGTACAGACTAAAATCCTGCGGTGTTTCTGGACATTTCTACGATAAATTGTATCTTTGCTTAACGGGATGGAGATGATTGTTCGTGTGGGACCCGGTTTGCCATTTGGACAATGCGTTCTCAGTGGATTTCCGCAAACTTAAGTCATTGGTCACTTTCTCTTCACTTTATATCTTAACGACTTACCTGATGCACTGGTAGTGCCATCGATAAAGTTTGTGGGTGATTTGCAATCCCGGTTCACAGTAAACGATCCGAGTGTCCAACTGACGCAACAAAGGGCTCTTGATGGAATTCTGGACTGGTTTTTGAGGCAGATAACAGTGAATCTCGCGAAATTTGCAGCCCACTTGCTGGACCAAATGATCTACTAACCCTATTTGATTGATAACAACATAGTACCGGTGGTGCATCTATCAGTTGAACTAGAAGTCTTGATGTCACCCGACCTTAATTTCGGTGAACAGCGCAAGGCAACTGCTCGCAAAGGATTCGACTTGCAGTGGATTATCTTCAGGTTGGTCGGGAATATGACAAATGAAATGCTCATTAAAGTGTTTTCTGCTTTTGTAAGGCCCCATTTGGAATACTGTATAACGGTTTGTCCTCCATGTTTCGTTCGTGACCAGATGGTAATTGAACAGGACTTGTGGTCTGGGATAAATGCGCTGACGTACCCTGAGAGTCTAGGTAAGTTGGAGATTTGTTTCATGGTTTGCATGCGACTTCCGGGGAGATTTGTTCCTCACATTTCGCATCCTAATTGATCAGATTGGTCCTAAGTTAACTGGACCGTTCCACTCAACCTAAGTGCTAACCGCTATTATTAGCACAAACCGCGATTTGACTGGGTTGGGATATCTTTCCGGTTATCGCACAGACTCACAGGTTATTGGAACATGCTGTTTACAGAAAACGAAATGACATCAACCATAAAGTTGTTTAAACATCGACTTAGAGACCTCAGTCTGCAGTTTAAAATCCTCCCCTTAATTCCAACAGCGTAACTTCTCTATTAAGGACTACGTCCCATTTATTCTTCTTCACCTGGATCTCAGCGATATTTAATTCATTTAACAACCTTGTCTTATCCCTCAATTCATTTCGTCCTCGTGTCTTAGCAAGGATTGCTAGTGCATAGCACATAGGCGATGTTTAGTTGACCCTGTTAATCGTGTGTGTTGGCTCTCGGTTGGCATATCAATCCATCGCGTTCGTTGTTAACTTAACGAGGTGTTCGAAGGTGAAAGATCCACGGGATCGTCCTACCGCTCCTGTCGCACTTGAAGTTGAACTTGAACTCATCAGGCTATGCCCAGTCGCGTTACTACAAGGCAATTGACTCGTTGAGGTTGTTGGATTTGAACCCCAGTAGAGTGCTGTTATCTGGGCATTTACCACCTTGCGCAAACTGGCTAGAAATAGCGTGATGTTATTTTAACTATTAGCATCATAATGTACACGCCTGATGAGAAGTGTCGAAAACAATTACTTTGCGCGAAAAGTTTTCTAACATTCAAATGAACATAATCCACAAGTCTTGCTTGTGTTAATAGTGAGTCCGAACTTGACCGCTAGCGAAGCAGCAGCCAACTTCATTTTCTACAATAGATCCGCGCTGTGTGCAAAGATTTTACAGTCATCGGCAACAACAGAACATGGCAGTTTGTCTCATCCACTCGCGTTCTCTTCCTTAGTTTACTGCATACCTACTTATGAACAGGCAAGGTGAACTGCGGATTCGTTAAGCACCATATGCTTGGATCCTCATCCACGCAACACAACTTGGGTGCCAACAGAAGGTAAGAAGGCCGAAGTGGCGATATGTGTTATGGCTCTTGTTCGTAACGATCGCGTAGCGAAATGTCGTATGTTAAATTGGTACAACCGGGGTGACTAGCAATGCAAACCAGTGGGTGAGAAGGAAACGTTTTATATAATCTTAATACCATGTCGTCTGAGACTAAGAAACAACGACATTTGTTTTTTTACGGCCAACCATAAGATCTAATGTCTACTACATAAACCGATTCCCCTCTGACAATTACCTTGGATAAGGTACCGCGATCTCGATGCCGACATACAGTCGTCCCAGACGAATTCATTGTTTATTATCTGGAAGTTCTAGCAGGCAGCGCCACCAGTTCAATGCCGACATGCAAAAAGTTATTACAAGCGTTCCGCTCTTTCATCATGCAAGTGCGACCTTCAGATTCAGATCGGGAAACGAACTTTCATTGTTTGATTTAGTGATTGCGGAAGAAAAGCTCGTGTTCAATTAGTCAGTGATAAAGGAGGCGTTACTACTACGTGATCATGTTAGCGTTCTTTATGATTACGTAGGATTTGCATGTCTGCAGGAAAACATTCACCTGATTGCTACAACGTAGAGTAGGATAGACTAACAGAACCAATTGAAGAAGCGATTAGAAGATTTTGAATAACTTTTCCATTGCTAGTACCTGGATGGCGTTCGATGATATGTTCATGAAATATTTACACTCAGGAAAACGTGCATTATTTAGGCATTTTCAGATCCTACTCACCACATTCAAAGCGATTTTTTCGCAATGAATAGTTTTGTTTTTTGATGTCGCAGCTGTAAGTTTGTTGAGTTTGCTGTCGAAAGGTTTCCATTCATTTACATGTTCTACACCCCACAAACAAACAAATTTGCTCGAACAATCAGCCATGATTTTAAATGACCGTGCAAACAGGATGTTGGATTTGCTGAAGACACTAAAGACCCACAAGTGCTCATCTAGGTTTTCCTCACAGCGGACGGACGTCAAACAAGAGGATTAGTAGCGGATTTCATGACACCTTTCATCTTGAAAATTAGGCATGGCGAACGAGCTCCATTTCGGTGATTCATGAGCAGGCCAAATATATAACATTTAAATGGTAACGATACTAAATATAGATTGAGTCAGTGGAAAATGTGGGTGTCATAATGCCAAAAGTGATTGGGATTCGTTAATCCGGATGATAACCTGCCAAGGGAAGGACAAAGGCTTGACGAACAGTTTGTGCACACGCAGCTGATGATTGCTAAGACGAATGGCGATCGCTTCCGCCAATGCAAGCAATCGACATCCGAAAAGTTCGATCGGGCGACAGGCTTTAGAGATAACGACAAAATATTTTGTTTTTGGGCTAGGTGCGCAACTATCGCACTAGCGGAGGTTTTTTCACTCCTCGGCTTAGGCGCGCTAGTTGATGCACGCGAACGCGTTCAGACAAAATTATTGTGGTAGGATCTATGAAACTTGTCAATAGGAACAGGTAACATGTTACACACAGAGGGATGTGACATCCATAGGCAGATCATTCTTCAGTCGGATGTGCAGCATGATCGTTGCAGTAAAGAAAACGCGCGACTGTGCGACCCCATGTGTACTGATGACTGAATCGGGAAATATTCACAATATAAAACGAACATTTCTGCTCGGCACAATGGAGCAATGATATAATACGGATAAAAAGCAAAAGCTTGACAAGGCCCGTAAGATGGTTTGTGGGAATAACGCCCGTTAAATGAAGTTACAAAAAATGGAACTACACATCTGTGGACTCAATAAATTATCCACGTTTGCACATAAGTATATCCGTCTACCACGATTTCTTGGGGTTAGTGAGCACAATGTTTGTCTGCCTCACGTCGTCACTCAATGAACAAACATCAAATCAACTATTGTAAATATTGTAAAGTATTGTCGTGTCGCTGTTTAACAATGGCTCGCGTGTGCGCTGAAATGTCAGACGTCGGGAGAGCGATCCATGGTTAACAAAATCAAAGGGAAAAATTAGTCCGGCGGCATTCCGCCCGACTGTATTAGGTGGCAATGTTCAACTTATGATCCATTGGTACTATATAGCGCTAGGCTTCAGGTGGTGGCAGTAAACGTGAGCGGGGTTTGGCAAAATCTGGAATGCCAGTGTAAAGTCACTCAGTGGAAGGCGACATTTTAAGCCGTACACTCCTAGGTCTTTCAGTCACCTGTGTTATGGCAGGTAGGACAATCCCTGCACATTTTACATTGGCCGCCGTTGTGCGGTATCCAGTGCAACTAGGTCGCGTTTTAACCAGAGTTGCCAATCATGGATAGCTTACTACTCATAAGGGTCTCACATTTGAATTGAGCATTTTAGGCAAGATGGGGTTTTTCAATCTCCCAATGCTATCCATAACAGACCAACATGTTAGTTCGTGGTTTTTGACACCTTCAAGTACCATGCCTAAAAGACCGAGGTAGTCATCTCTAAGCTTCTATTTTACATTGGTTTGTGACGGGTATGCACGGCTCAGCACTTGCCCATGTTAAACAGAATTTGATTTAAATTTGAACATGCAAATGCGCAGTCTAAGCCCACATTGCAACATATCGTGGTCATTCTGACAGTCGATTACCCTCCATACCTTGATGTCACTTGCAAAAATCAGAACATTTGACTTGACGACGCTCTGAGGATCGTCAATAAAGAACAAAAATAACCGCGGCCCCAACGCCAATCATTTTGCGACACCGCAGTTCACACCAATTAAATTAACAAATGAACCTCGAATTTGAATCTGAAAGCGCAGGTGATAGCGGAAGTTTCGGATCCATCCAAAGACAGGATGCAACTCCGCATGTTTGCTGCTTTTGGAGAAGGATGCTGTGATCTTTGCGGTTGAATGGTTTAGAAACCTTTTGGTAGATGACATCAATGCCGGTCCAACTGTCGGCTATCCTGGTCCAACTGCCACAGGCAAGCAGTAGATTGGTAGTACATGAACGATGTTGACGGAATCCTGTTTGCTCCGTTGTTATAATATCAGGCTTTTCCAAGTAAAAGTGCGGAAAGAAGACGAAGGCTGGTAGATGCATGCATTTCGTATTGTCTCCTCAGTACCATTAACAATAACCGATTAGCATATATATAGTTAACAGTGGGTGCAACCAGACAAGCTTAAGGTGCAAAACGAATGACGGAAGTGCACACCTACGTCCAAGACAGCTTTAGGCTGACAAATAATTGTTTCTGAACACACAATGCTGGCTTAATCCGACTAATTGCGACAGCGTCAGCAAACTGAAGGAAGCTGGGATTAGTGTGACGTAACACAACTTTAAACGCTGAGCCCAGCTCTATCTGGTGACCCGAGTAACTTATTGCAGCCTCAGTTATGATCGATTCTATCACCTTAAAAAGCGAAGGGCACAGGGGAGAGTCACTGGGCGTTAATTGGCTGGGTCTGAATGGCTACCAATTTGACCGAAGGAAGGATTTGGAAGGGCTTCGACTAGCGTCATAATAAAAACTATGATTGAAAGTGGGTCAAGTGGTCTAACGCCTCTCACGGTGCGAATGTGCCACTCCTGGAATGTTGAGGTAGTCGAGCGATAGTAAAAAGACAAGTAATCAATACAAAGCTTATGAAGTTCAAAATTAAATGAAGCTCTTAGCAAGGAAATAATGAGAATAAAGATCAATAACCTATAAAACACCCAATAAGGTGATAGCCAGTGGAAGCAACGGGAGCGAGAGAAGCGAAACAAGGTGAAGCATTCCATATGAGTTGAGTGGGTCGCACAATGTATTTGTGGATTACGTTTCACATTGAATATAACCTTGGTATTTTCGGTTACCGGAACGTAAATGATGCAGTGCAGCGTTCTAGACCGTGCAAAGACCAATAACCGTATGCCGAGTTCCTCACGGTCTTAGTGATCGAAATGACTGAAGTTCACTTCAAAACGTCCGGCGGTCCAAATTGGGATTGCTCACCGCAATTCACTGAGAAAAATGGCTCTTCGAAATGACCAACTAAACAGACAACAACAGCAGTTCATCGATCAAATGTTTTGACTATGCGGCGGCCTCTTAGGTAGCATAGCGAAAACGATAACAAGAATAGCGAACAGTGGTAGTTCTCCGACCACCAACGGATTCATTTCTATTCATTAGCACCATCGTGGTTGTTTCGGCAGCACCGTGGGTGGTAATCGACCAAAGGTGTTATGTGGTCTACAGTGTAAGAATCGACAACTACAAACATTCACTAACTGCGCCGCGTATCTTTGCGGGGGTCAAAAACAAGAGGATAAGTTCAACATGTGAATGAGCAGAATGAGAGTGAAGGAACCGTAAACAGTGCATGACTACGTACATATGACTGACTACAGCCATCGTTAACATAGCGGAAGGCGCACATAACAAGAGCACACTAAATTCGAACGCTTACCAGTACATTGTCACATCTACAACAGCGCAGTAATGAGAGGTCGGGTATTACCACACAATCTTGAACAATGGCATCACCCAGGATGAATTCAACGGAGGAGAGAATGAGTGTAATATTGCTTGTATCCATGGAGGTTAAAAACCTCCGGTGCCCTTCGTTACCTGTGCTTGCTATCCGACTGTACTGGGGTTTTATGAACCCGTTTCAAAATATAGCCATACTAAAAATCATCAGGCAGCGCGGCCGAAGCATACGTCTAAAAATAAGTGGTGGGGTGCGAGACAGAACTCGCTCCTTGGTAGGGGTGATTACACGGTTTCATTTACAATAGTATGTTATGGCGCTTTATTGTGTGAGCAACACTAGATCAAAAGTTGTAGCATAGGGTTTTCTATTTTTCCCCTAGAAGTGGCTTATTTTCCGTTAATGCCTTTCTTAATACTTTCTACAAACGTCTTCGTATAGTAATAACTGCTTTTGCAAGTAGAAATCTATATCCTGGACAGTTGTCACTTGTTCTCCTAGGGCGTATTATTTTACTTCGGCGAAATTGAGCTTTCTGGCATGCAATTTCATTTTCGTGAATCCAAATAGTGTTGTTAATATCCATTTTCGCTGGTAAATTTTCTCAAATGTGCTTAAGTGTATACCTCACTTCACCCTGCCACCAATCACCAAATGGAAATACTACAAAACATATACTTGCTGCATTTGGTTTCTGACTAAAGAAGATAACTCAAATGGCAAGAGGCCATAATTATTAAGTTTGTTTGTATGGTGAATCTGCTCTGCGTTATACTGGCTTTAGGAGACGTTTGGTCGTTGCTTTATTGGACGGGAATCAATGTCCTCGTGTTCGGCTCAAAATTGGTTCTATGCACATGGTTTGTGTGTGGTGTGGGCTGCATCCTAACCACCGCCTTGTGTGTACCTGGTTTGCCAAATACAGCGCGCTTCTGTTTGCCTGTGAAGCAGCATGGACAGGCTCCGTTCATGAAACGTGGCTTCCATCAGCTTGCTTCCCGGTCCGATTTATTCGCGTTTACACCGGCTATAGTGTGTGTGATTGGAAGTTTGGTTTGCAGTGCAAGCCACTTATAGTCCCTCTGTAGGTGCAGTCGTGCTATGGCTGCCCAAAGGAAGCCACAGTTACATGTAAATCCGGAGCAAGAATTTTTTTCATTTTGCACAAACACGATTCGGTTATGGCGGTTTTTATGTTTGCTTAATTGTAAACGTGAATTCAGTCGGACTTGTGTACAGTTATTTCAGTGCGACCGGTTTTGTACAAAATTTTCATCTTTGGCACCCAGTCGAGGAGTTGAGTGGACCAGCGATTGTCAGAAAAGATGCCATTGATTTTGTATTACATTTGCAAATAGTGCTTGTGAAATTATGTCTTCCGAATCTAGTAGAAACAGACGAATAGCATGAGTGCTCTTTGTCGGTACCGTTCTTTATTCGGTCAGTCAAGAGAATGAAAATTCGTTTGCAGGCCGACTTGATTAAAGCAAGGGTGCCTTTCATGTACACAAAGCAATGAGAAAACAAACAGCTTCTTTGGAAACATCGGTCCATTATTAAAAATGAAATTAGACTAAGGGGTATCAAAATGAAAGCGCTGTTGTTCAGCACGGAACAAGTAAAATGTCTTAAGCGTAATGTCCAGGGTCCTATGGAACCAATGTTCTAACTCATAATAGCTTACAATATTTACTATATTTCCCGTTTTCTCCAACGATTTATATTACCTTCCCATGAAATCTCTGTGAAGACGGGGAATTCCTTGAAGAAACCGTCTTATGGACAAATGTCATGGAATCGCCAGAAGGTTTCAGACCGTTTTTACTGCACTCGCCTAGATCTCAGGGACAGTGGTAAACTACACCCGAAAATATGAGTTTCAAATGGAAATGTTTCAGAGAATCATAAATTGTTAAATGGAAAACGTCGGACCAACAATCTCGGTCGGTGTCAGGAAGATTCACGAAGAGAAATTCATGAAGGAAGTCACAACTGAAACATTGCGCGACAGAACCAATAGTTAGAGTATATTTGGGAGTAATTTTGGTCTTAAGCAAGTTCCTTCTTATGGCCAAAACAGCAGGTGTTGTGGGAAAGCAAATAAAGAATTACACAAGTAGAGAATAGAAATGACAAGCGAGGAAATAAACTTTGGACATTTTGTAGTGTCGCAGAAGGCAGCTATCACGCAGGAGACGGAAAAACCACTATAACGAGCGAGAAACGAATTGCGTGTAAGCAACTTTAAACAGGATCGTACGGCGCAACCAAAGCCCAACCTTAATGGCAGAGAGTAGAAAGCAAGCCATGATAGGGACCGTGTCTGAGCCAAATCATACGTTCAAATGATGTGCGATTTGCCAATAAATCAGACAGCAAATTTGATCGGTGCATAAAGGAGTAACCCCAAGCCTAATAACGCAACAGACATCAAGCAAAACAAAGGTTTAAAAATCATGGCATGTTAGAGGATGAAAGCTAGTAGTTGCATGCATTCCGTTTATAATCCTGAGTACAATCAACAATAACCGGTATGCAACCATATACGTCAATATCAGTGGGACAAAATATGTATGAGGTGAAAAATAAATGACGGAAGTTCCTCTTCTATATACACAGCGGTTATCAGCTCTCAAAGAATTGATTTTGTCAGACAGGGCCTGTTTCATCCGGCTTATGGTAATCGCCATAGCGAAACAGAGGAAGCGGGGATTAGAGCGACGTACCTCAAGTGTGAACACTAAATCAAGCTCTATACGGTGAAGCATAGTCAGTAGGCTTTAGTATATTGAGGAAGCTGGCGGCCTGCGCAAGCAGGGAACTTCAGTGGGACAGGGGTGCTTGTCATTTTCATGTTAAAAATACCTTGGCACGTGTTGTTATATTCGAGAATTGAACGACTGCTTGTTGCTGCTTAGATAACTGTATCCGTCATTATCATCATCATCATTACACGTTAGCTGGAGGTGGCAAACTCCTCAGCTATTTTGCCGCAATACAAAAGACAAGAAAAGGAAAACAGTGGCAAACAGTGGCACGCCCGCTGAGTCCCCAGTAAAGGATGGACATCGTTCCGGAGAGCTAACAGCTGGCTGCCGTAAAGAGACTCGTACTATGCCTAACAAGTTAGATCGTGATTGGAGGCGATGCTAAACAGGAGGGGGATGGACAAAGGAAATCACAACACAAACGCCATTGGTGTCGGCTCTGAGCCATATCAGCAAGTGTGTCCAACCAAACGTATTCGTCTTCCATAGGACCCCAGCCAGGCAGTCGGGATGCATTAACCGACGCCAACTTCGAAGTGAGGGTTTTCATTTCTCTCGACCAAGTCATCACTTGGCCTCCCCTCCTCCTCTTCCAACCGCATCCACAAGGCGCAAACAATGCACGTCGCGGGAGTCGGTGTGCTGGCATGCGCAACACATGGCCTAGCCATCGGAACCTGGTGCGTGATATAATGGTGCTGAGCGGTTCACTCGCTCTCCTGCACAAAATACGCGACGTCGAACACGCTCATTGCTCACGCGGTGCTCCCACCAGACATGAGCTAATTTGCGAAGGCAGCGATGATCGAATGTGACGAGCCTCTTCATGTCTGTCGACCTGATGGGCCAGGTTTCACAGCCGCATAGGAAAGTTGAACGGATGGCTGCGTTGTAAACTCTGCCCTTGAGGGCGGGCAACGTCAGTTCATCCGTTTCTCTTTGGAGTCCTCGCGTCTCGCTAAGACTGACATGCCTCAACGTGCGCACTTTGCTGCAGATTGGCTAACTGTCTCCGTAGTCGCATATCAATTGGTATGTGCAGCGTGAGTTTCCCCGAATGGTTAAGCTTACTTCGTTGGAAGCAGTGACAAGATACGAGTCCTATGGATGACCACAGCCTGAACAGCACAGCAAATTTAAAGCGTAGCAAAATTAAACCGTTCCTCCTTTTAGATACATTAAAATCACCCTTGAAGTGCCGCTCGAGATAAATATTTCTTTTGATTGCAGTATGCACCAGATCATTTGGCCCACGCTGTTGGCTGTGATTCTCTATAAATCTAAGAGTATAATCCGTCTCGATGAATGCTGTTGTGCCTAAGTCTAGCTCGACGGCTAGCTAATCAGCCGAGCAAATTGGCCTAGCAAGACAAAATTAAATTTTCACAAATGTCCGCTTGTACCCCTTGGTGTGTAGCTGGTGAAGTGCAGGTACTGGCGGAACATTTTGATTTTCTGTAGATAAAACTGTATAGATGGACACTGCTGAGTATAAACAAACTCAACCTCTCTTTGGTTAACCTCAACCTCCAAGAAGATAAGACTTTGCCAATGACTGAAAAAAGCGCACTTACAAGCCGATACCTTCGGGCCCTGAGTGAACTGCATACTAAGAAAGTAGTTGTGACGAAACCGGATAAGAGCTCTGGAGTGATGATCATGAGTAATGCTGAGTACGCTCAGAAAATGAGTGGCGTACTCAACGACATGAGCAAATTTGAACGACTTTATAAAGTGGAGAATGTAGCCGACCTTGCAGCTCCCATAGCTGCCTAAATTATAAGGTTTTCCTTAATCTTGTTATTAATAGTGACACCTATAATTGTTTGAAGTGCAGTGGCAACACCAGTTTGCGTAATATGGCTCACCATAGACGCAGAAGTGTGGAATACCAGTTAGGCCGATTCCATCAATGTAAAATGTGACGCAGCATAAATTGGCTGGCTTGATGGTGAAGATACTTTCGCCTCTGCAACAACTATCCAATCCATATAGTCTTAAAATTCCTTTCAAATTATCGGTGATTCAGATGATATCAACCTCTCCGATAAAGCCTTGGGTTAGTTCGATGCGTAATACCGATTCACCGATGTCTCAATACAACAAACTGTTGATGACGTATATGAAGTAACTGAGCCATCATTTTGGTTGTTAAAAATTCCAGTCGAATTTCTAAAGGAATCCTTGCTTTTGTATACAACAAACGTTCGCTTCCAATTTCAGAACACACCGACTTGTCAAATTGGTGGTGTGACAATGGGTAGTCCTCTAGACCCTGTAATCACTGACTTATTCATGATGATAGAAATTAGCATATCCACAGTAATAGCCAAGTTACCATGCTAAAAGGATTATGCTGATGACATGTTGGCCTTTGGTTCTTCGCAGAAGCAGATTGTCCAGTTGTTGCTGCAAATCAATTGTGCACATGTCAACTTGCGCTTCACATGCGAACTGGAACAGAAGAACTGTGCCATTCTTATCCATGCTCATCGGTCACAGGGTTGACGGGCTCATTGGGAGTTCTATATACACAAATCATTATGGTCAGACAGTGACTGTAATACGCCAGATTCACACCAGTGTGGTACAAGCGGTTGTCATGAGTTTGAGGTGAGCCACAGAGTGTTTGAGTTTGCTTATACTTAGCAGATTCTATCAACAAAGTTTTATCCACAGCAAAGCAATATGCTCCGCCAGTACCTGCACTTCACCAGGTTCACACCAGAGCGGTGTGTGGTGTGTGCTAGACCAATTTGCTCGGCTGATTGTCCAGCCTTCAAGCTAGACATAGGTAAGCAACACTCATTCATAGAGGTTATATCCGTAGATTTATAGAGGAACACATTCAACAGCCAGGCCCGAAAGACCTGGTGCATACAGCAACCAACAAATAGATCTATATCGATTGGCATTTCAAGGGTGACTTTACTGTATTGAAAACCACGAAAAGATTGACCACTTCTACTTCAGGCGACATTACAGTCTGCTGATATAGCAAAGACCGCACTCTTGACAGCTCACCATCCTTATGATTCCTCATGAGGCTTTCGTTTATTCCTTGACACCCCTTGGAGTCAGCGCCATTAAATAAAGGAAAACAAGAGAACACCTCGAGCAACCCGACGAAAGATCCATCTTGGTTAATGTTGTCTCAAAAATCCAATCATCCGAAATGTCGCAGTTCCAACCTCATGAATTAGAAGAGTGGCGTTATATCCGCGAAACCCTGCCTCTCCAAGAACTGATTACCAACACAACGTCAACCTTGCCTATATCAATAAAATAAAAAGGAAGTGCTCCAAGGGTGCTTAAACTCTTGCTTTACTCCACACAATTGGTTGAACGGGGCTGGGAATTTGGCACAAGTACCACAATATAGTGTCAATAGAAATACATTTGAAGATGGTCTAAGCCTAGGCAATATTGACTGAGGGAACACCAAACAAGCGAAATGTTGTCGGTAGCCCTCCTGCTGCATTACTTAACCAGAGCGTGGTGCTGACACACGAAAGTGCAAAGATTGCCCTTGTTCTTGCTTCATTCCTTTGCAGAAGCAAGAAGTGAAATGCAACTTCGAAGTGCCGGGGACCACTTCACTTACCGGCACAAGAACTGGACTCTCGTTAGGCGGATGCCTCTATCATCCGTTTGACATGACATGACCTGACATGAAACCTTGTCCTCCGAAATGGTAGTAACGGACTATCCGCAACAATTCGCCCCCGAATGATTGGGCAGTGTTTGCTCTGTGCAAGTGTTCGAAGCGGCTTTTGTGAGTAACCAGGATATGCATCAAAAATAACGATTATCAACTGACCCAAAAATGTCGGCGTAAATTCAAGTAGAACGTAAAGTCCGTAGTTGCGTCGGCGATCCGCAAAAAAGGACAATATGTGTGCCTGAATAAGCAACTTAACCATCAGTATGGTGCGGGCGTCTAAATGCCAGTGACGACAGGCAATAACAATCAATCAGAAGTGACTGGAGAATTCGTCACAGTTAATTATAGAAGAGAAAGATGCCAACGTGAAAACTCAACATGATTCCAATACAGTTTCTAGTGTAATTTAGACAAGCGCTATCCTTGTGTAACGGTCAGCAAACCATTGCACAACGTAGGTTTCAAGTAGGATTTGAATGCTTGTTGATTTTACGGAACTAGATGAAGCTGACATCGGCATCCGAGGGAATTAAGTAACTGATGTAAAGACGTTTTAATTTGTTATTGGTGGACGCCTTTATTTGTCTAGCATGGGACTGCTCGAGTTTCTTGATGCGGCTATATCCTGCCTTATGCAGGCAGCCCGGTAACGTCCAGGTTTTAGCCATACTATGGATATCAACAAAATTTGTTGACATATTTAGTATCACCAGAATGAGTACTTACCAACGGAATATGCGTCCAGCTACAAGTAGTTGGCGTAAGTAAAGTCGTACCGAAATAGGCGTTAAACCAAACGCGGTCAGACTTCGCACGTAGCGTATAACTATTCGGAGCATTCGGGGCTGCTTTTCTCCCAAGAATTGCCGCAAGCTTTTCGTCCTGTCGCCTAGAAGCATGCTCAGCATTATCGGAAATGGATCCAGCAGACCGGTATGCCGGGACTTCTCTATTACATCTGTGCTCAAACATAACAGACAAGCAATGCGCTGAGCAACTTTTACGAGGTGGGTTTTCCAACTTGAGGCAATTAAGGTGCTCTAATCGAATCCGTGTGTTGGGATAAAGCCGTGTAAAACTACGTGTTTAACGGTTTCGTAATTTGTCTGATTCGTTAGTTTCTCATGAGCCAGCATCAAGGGCCACGAGGGAAGGCAACGGAGAAGTTGAGTTCCACTTCGTCGATTCGTCCGAATGCATCTGTGTTCGATCTGGATCGCGAAGATAACAAAGAAAATAAGTATCCTGAGCTTTTGGAAATTTAGCGCAAGCCAATTGATTATGCTTACACTGCGGAACAACTAATATGTAAAGTGCAAGTCAGGCATAACGATGATTTAAATGTTACCAAGTGCGATGAAGAGTTGGCAGTGAAGCGGGCATCAAATATTTGTTCCTGGAAATTTGTGAGGAATTGTATAAACTTGCGAAGCATGCATAATGCAAAATTCCAATTTTACGCGTGTGGGTAGGGAGCAGTAATTTGTAACATTGGAAACGCCAGTATAAATTGGGTATATAATCTAGTACCAATATCACAAAGCAAGTATGTAAAACACCGTGCACTATATTTTAAAGTGAACAAGAAAACGAGGATTAATGAAGATAGCGGGGTCAAAGTTCATTCCAATAACTCACCGGTCAGACGAGTGGATAGCCGTATAGACCCAAACAGGGCCGTTGCACAGTGTGTAGTAATATAAGAAAGAACAGTAGACATTCTTCCAACAATAATATGGTGTATAAAGTAATAACATTATCTAAGTGGATGTTAAAAATGCGTTGTCACATAACGTCGGCTAAATATTACAATGTTGCAGAACTCTTTCACACATATACAACAAAATGCCGCATGTGGTACAATGAGTTTAACTCTGAAACTCTGTGGTTACGAAAAATGCAATTAAATATGTGTTTCTTCAAAAAACTCGCTTGGAGGAAATCATATGTTATAACCTTTCAATTGCACTTTATGGCAAATACTATTAATGAACTGTGTGACAGTGAATGTATGATCCACTTATCTGAATTCAGGACCATCCTATGAAGAAATTTCTACCTTGTTATTTATGACTCCATAGCGAATAAGCTACCCACAGGGATTAGATATAATGAACATTTTTTGATTGTTCAAGAAAATGAAAAATATTTGTCAATCAACTGACAGACTGGAATGGGTATTAAGAATGTAACTTATTGATTAAAAGCTGCATGAAGAAGGCCGGACCAATTAAGAGGCCGGAGAACATCAACTGGATACACGTTCAACAAATACCCCGACGCATAACTAATCATATTTCCTGAGCTATTACAACCGCTTCACATGCTATTCTTTAACGTAACTTCATTCATACCAATTGTCTTCTGAGCGAAATCCGAGAGCAAAATTAATTACTGGTATGGGGCCATGAACTATCTTCTTAATCCTTCCATCAAAATGAAAATTCATTATATTTGTTCTGCGATAACCTCTGTTACATTTGTTCTGTAACGCTAACCATTTCCCAATCTTTTCCGGAGTTAACAGTTCAGAAACATATACCAAACTACCGTGACTGCTGATATGGGATTCCCTGTTTAACTTCTTGTTTATAGACAAATCGTGAAGTTATCAGTCTTCAGCTGTCACACTGCACAATTTGATTGTATGAGCGACTCGCTACGTTTTAACTCTGTAGTAAAACATATCTGCTTATTTATGACTTTACCCAGATTATGCTTATTGCAGTCAAGTTTTCTTATTTCACATTCCTTCTTATTTCATTTTTGGCCATCACTGGGCTGACCTTCTGAGGTGACGGATTGAAGCTTCCAGATTATAGATGACAAATTGCCACCACCGGACGGAAGTATAACAATGATGCCGTAATTGTATGATTAACTTGACGGACCCGGCTGAGGCCTCGTTGTCCATAACGCATAAATACAGCCCTAAAAGGAGCTAACATAAGTTAAACAGGTGATGGGTTACTTGCTACGTTGCCACACCAGCACCCGGTCAGGTTAAGCGCGGAACTGTCGGCGAAAAATATTCCTATCGCCGATGAATATACCATTTATTTAGTTATTTATTTGCGTTGTATTTTCCAAAAATCATATCTTGCTCGACACAAATAAGGAATTGTACCCAGAAGTGAGCAAATCAGAACGGTACACTGTCATTGAATTTTTGACATATTCGGTTTTCGTGTGAAATTTATCCATCATTTATACCAAATAATTTGTCAAATATTGTCGTTTAACTTTTAGACTTAGGAGTGCCGTTTACATAGTTTATACTATGACGTTTCTTCACAAATTACTATACGGCTGTCACCTCACCGTGATAACAGATTATACATAAACACGGTTCCAAGCAAAGCTATCCGTGTATATGGCCAATCATATAGAGTCATTGGTCACATCAGTCAGTCAAAAGCATCAGCAAGAAAACATGTAAAGTAAGTGGTCTGAGATCCTCCAAATGACGAACACCTCAATTCCGGCACCCATCACGCCCTCAGGGATATTTTCAGTCGAGTCGGATTATAGAAACACTAGTTTGCTTCCACGAAATTCACGGAAAGTTTAGTAGGTATGATCATTTCTATTAGAACCCAATATAAAGCGTAAACGGCACGATTTGTAGATAATTTCAAGAAGTGCTTTTAACTCACAGGAATATACATAATCCATCAAACTCTGGCGGAAATTTTTCCAGTTGAATGGCTCTCACATAGCTAGGTTTGAAAGAAGTATCAACTTATAAAAACAATCAAAACACAATTTAGTGGATATCGAGGTAGTTTAACAAAAATACAACCAAAACACTTTGATTTACCGTGACTATTCGATGTTGAACAGTGGGTAATGGTCAAAACAATCGAAACAAAAATTCACGGTGGTCTCCTGGACTGGTTAAAAATTAAATGCGTCTTTGTGCGATGAAAACCGTAGGCGATGCACCGTGGACGCACCATGCACATCAGTTGCGGTCAACTTTGTGACATTTGGAAAAAGTAGCCACGAGACGCTTAATTTTTGGCATGTTGGTGGTGAATTTTGAATCAACTACGCATGACGCCGAAATCAATAAGTAAGCGATTAATAACAAATAAAACCGAATGCTGAAACCACTTACCTTTGTTCCGTTTATGATCAAGCCTTAGTTATCCATTATCCCAGTGATCGAATCGACAGATTCTGCTCGGTGTATGCTATTTTCATAGTCTCAGTGCATGCGCTCGAGCCTAGACGATAATGGATATTGAGTGGATTTTAGTAATTTTTGCTACTCTAGACGCCTACAGTGGTCGGGTGATGCACTTGGCATCCCACCGATCAACTAACACGTGCTTGGTCACATATGTATTTAACGGATTTTATTGCTCAATACTTTTGAGTTTCTGTTTGTCATGATTCCACTATTCCCACCACTTTGGCTTCATCAGCCGTTTGCTTTGTGCTTTTCCATTTTATAATTGTAAATGCCTGAGGAGATTTATCGAAAAGCGTACTCTTCGCAACGTTGTGTTCTTGTATTTCCATGGGTATAATCTACGTAATGTAAATTTGTACGAAAGTTGGAGGTACTTGCATCTCTGAAGTTGGAACGTAACTGTTTTGCTGCCAATGCAATGCATGGACGAAATTGTGTCCAATATTCTATCTCGCCGTCTTTCTTGCACATAAAAAGTTCCTTCCTAATGGCAAAGAAGCAGCTCCAGTTTACCAGTTGCCCAATGAATACTGAATACTGTATTTTGGAGCCAGTAGAAAATAATTCTGTACAACTCCATTGGGTGATAATCAAAAACATTTAAAAGAAAAATAAACACGTCCGGTGGTTATCCTGAGATGGTTCAGCAACTCCTTCTGTAGCACACAAAATGCTTGTTCACACAGTGTGTCACAAGTGGGTGATATCATTGTCAAGTGGCAACCGTTCTCTGAAACGTATGTTATTGAAGTGTAAATCCAACAAATATTTGAATTTCTGCACAGATTCGGCCTCGACGACGTGTTCTGGCAGACTGTTCCAGGCGTGTACAACCCTCCGCTCGAAACACAGGTGTTTGGGATTTTCTTCAGATCAGGTACCACGAGTTTGTACCTGTGCCTACGTGTGGTGCATGGTACTCGCAAGTGGAGTAACGACCCCAGCATGGGGAAATGACCGAGATGTAAAATACGGTAGGTCATGATAAGATCCACTCGAACACGGCGATACGACAAGGTGTAGAGCCGAAGTTTCATGCACCGGTTTTCATACGATAAGCCTCTCAAGCTGGGGATCAACTTGGTGGCGACATGTTGTACTCGTTCGATCTTTTGCGCTTCGCCGCGAGTGATCGGACAGTATGTAGGCGAGCTGTACTCTAGCATTGGTCTAACGATGGAAGAGAAGAGGCGAATGCCGACGTCCTCAGACCAAGTGCAGAAGCTGCGCTTCAGCGCCCAGAGCATGCGCAGTCCGTTTCGATACAGTTTGTTGGTGTTGTCGACGGACTTCAAGTCGCAGCGTGAGAGTACACCTAGGTCTTTCACGGAATGTGTAAGATGCAGTGGTTGGCCGTCTAGGGTGTACGTTCGGCCGTGAACAGCCTTCCCGAGTTTCATGAATAGGAACTTTGCCGGGTTGACCGGTAGGTGGACTTCAGCAGACCATATTGCGCGTCGGTCGAGGTTTTGTTGGAAAATGTCACAGTCATCGAGAGTATTAATTTCTCGCCAAATTTTGAGGTCATCCGCAAACAGTGCACACGGCGACCGTAGAAGCTGGGGCAGCTCGTTGATGTGGCTGAGAAACAGAGTGGGTCCCAGTACCGTACCTTGAGGTACCCCACTGGTCGAGGGATACCAATCAGTTAGATGGCCGTTCACCTGTACCCTCCACTTTCTTCCAACTAGAAATTTATGGAGCCATCGATGTAACGATCCTCCGACACCACACGACCTTAATCTGTCTAAAAGCACTTCATGATTCCATCGCAATGAGGCTGGACCTTACCGTGGTGCGATGATTTGTGTGCCTCAGCGATGCACCTAGCTATGCTGGGTGGTGCTTTTTTTGCACCTTCAGAGCCACTCATACCAGATTGGTCAATGGTTAGAGGCCAGACAAATTCAGCCTCCTGGTCCTCCAGCTTGGGGGTTGGAATGGGGGTGGCTCCTCATTTCATAAAACGGGCTCTTTAGTCCAGTGCCAAAACCCGCTGCCTTGCGGTAAGGTTTTTGAACCATAGGCTTTGGTTGAGAACCCTAATCGTTCTCCTGTCTACGCCTGGGCAACCTGACCGTATTCTGCCCACGCAATACAATGAAACTTTCCTAAAACAATTTCTTGATGCTCTGGCCGTCGCAGAGGATAATCAACTGCGCCCTATTTGCTGCATCGAGCAGGGTAGATAGGTTGTGATTTCCTTTGTTATTTGTTGTGATTCCCTTTGTCCATCCCCATCCTGTTTAGTATCCCCTTCCAATCACGATCTCACCTGTTAGGCATAATACGATTCTCTTTTACGGCAGCTAGCTGTTAGCTCTTCGGAACGATGTCCATCCGTTACTGGGGACTCAGCGGGCGTGCCACTGTTTTCCTTTTCTTGTCTTTTGTACTGCGGTACAATAGCTGAGGTGTTTTCCACCTCCAGCTAACGTGTAATGATGATGAGATGATGACGCTCTTCATGATTAACTTTGTCGAATGCTTTGCTGAAGTCGATGTAGATTACGTCGACGGACTTTCCCCGGTTCAGTGCTTGCAAGCATTCCTGTCTCGTCACAAGTAAGTTGGTAACACAAGAATATCCCATCCTGAATCCGTGTTGTGCCGGTGTCAGAAGTTCTTTCGATTGCAACAGATGTATTAGACGCTTTTTTACTATCTTCTCGATCACTTTGGCCAAAACGGGTGTAAGACAAATTGGCCTGTAGTTATCCACCTTACTGCGGTCGCCACGTTTCGGGATCGGCCTCACCACCGAGCGCTTCCAGTCGTTTGGCAATGAGCCCTCAGACAATGATTTGTTGAATAGATCCGTAACAGCAGGCGAGATAATGGCAGCTAGTGATTTGATAATTAGCGGATGAAGCCCGTCAAGCCCTGCAGGCTTTGTACCGTCAAGGTTCGCAAGTAGCAGGCGCACCTCGTCGACATCACAAACCAAACCAATGATGAGACTAAATTTCCAGGAATTCCTATGTGTCTATATCAAAACAATGTGTGTAACATCACACACCTGCACTTGTGGACATATGTTTTCGGTGATACCAGAACTTACATATTCGAAAGGGAAAAAGAAAAGCCACCAGATTTGCATCGAAATGGATTTCGAAAGATCACAAGATATGCTATAGACGCGCAACTGACCGACATGGGTCATATCCCAAATTCAGCTAATTCGTTCAGAATAATTATTCAAGTCCAAGAAAATCGAGCATATTACTTCCATAAGTGGATCTCGGAAGCTGCAGAAGCCATCGCAATTCGGTTGTATGAAACATGACTTGCAAGCAGAAATGGTTTACAAGGAGTTTGAGTCTACTCCAGACTTGAAGGATTTTGCGAGCGAGAGGACGAAGCGGCGCAAGCCTGACGGACGGTGTTTGTTATTGTGTTCTATTATCGAGCGGTGGTAAGACGACCACATGGGCTTGTATGGGAACGTTAATTTTCATCTAAAATGCATTTGAGCAAATCAGATTAACTGGTTTGCGCATCTCTGCTGGGTTGTCCGTGAGCCCATGTCACCAGGAAACGCCACATACTGAAGCTTGGTTGAAATCACTTAGACCAAGTAGGTCGTCACATCAATACATAAGACGAATGCAAAGAGTTGGTGAGTATTAAGAGGTTTATATAGCTTTTGTAAAATTTCGCCCTAATTAGAAGCGGAAAAGCTGTCAGCACAAGTCAAAGAAATCGTTAGACGCCCGTCTTGCACTATTGGTACTCGTCAGTATCGCAGCCATCGCAATGAGGCTGGACCTTACCGTGGTGCGATGGTTTGTGATCCTCAGCGATCCATTGAGCTATGCTGCGTGGTGCTTTTGCACCTTCAGAGTCACTCATACCAGATTGGTCAATGGTTAGAGGTCAGACAAACTAAGCCTCCTGGTCCTCCAGGTTGGGGGTTGGAATGAGGGTGGCACCTTATTCCTTAACACGGACTCCTTGTAGTCCAACGCCAAACCCGCTGCCTTGCGGTCAGGTTTTTGAACCAAAGGCTTTGGTTAAGAACCCTAAGCGTTCTCCTGTCTAGGCCTGGGCAACCTGACCGTATTCTGCCCACGCAATACAATGAATTACACTTCAAACAAATTGCTGATGCTCTAGCCACCGCAGAGGATAATCAACGGTGCCCTATCTGCTGCATCGAGCAGGGTGGATAGGGGTTTGGATGCTACTGCTCAAGCCTTCCCGTCTTCTTATTCCCCATCTTACGCTTTTTCACTCTTACCGTCCCCTTCCAACTTCACTTATATCCCCACAGTTTTCAACCCCCCGATTCTTGGCCCTCCCCCAACATGCTTTGCTGGACATTTATCTTCTAGTTTCAACTCACATGTGAACGCGAAGCGTCACTCCTCTCCTGTCGACAAGCCCATGTCCAACCAAGCGGTCCATTCCAGTTCATCGGCTTCCATTTGGAGCCCTCGGTTTTTTATTTCAGATTGGCATGCCTTAAAGTACGCACACTATTACAGATCGGCCAACAGGCAGCACTTGCCCGAACTTTGGAGACCCTCTCGATCGATATCTGCTGCTTATCAGAGACCTGCCTGCAAGACTCCAGCTCTGTGCTCACTCTGCGATCCCCTTCAGTTTATGTCACATGCGAGGGACTTTCGCATGTTCGACAATTTTGGCTACCAGCAAATATTTAACGCATTTACCAAGCCGCAATTAGAGAACGTAGTCAGTCTTTGCTAATATGGCCAAAGCGAGATCTGGAGGCAATCTAGACCCCACGGCAAATTACAACATAGGAACGTCAACGGATTGTTCCATCTGCCGTACCGACTACTTCTGGAAGCACTAGATGTATACAACGGACGTTTCGACGACTATGAATTGCCCTCATCCTGACGTAGCAGATTGTGTGAGGCACTAATCAAGTTTTCACAACCTCCCTAGACGACACGGCGAAAATACTTGAGTGGTTACCATTAAAACTGGCCATTCAATACAGTCGGCTGAATTTCTGTGGAACACTCCAACGACTCTTGTCAATTTTGGTACCAAGTTGCCCAATGCATAAATCCAGAAGCGGGATTTATTGGCCTACTTGCATTACGGCTTTTGAATGCTGCTGTTTGAGAGACGACAAAACGCCAACATCGACCTCTAGGAAATCGGGGAAAACGTATAGACATTTGTGTAAACGTGGATATCATGGTGACTCCACATAAGCGATTTAAGCTGGCTTTCACTTAACGTGAACCCGTGAATTCCACGCGAACCATCCCAAGGGACCTAGCGAGTCTTGGTATTATATTAAAATTCCTATACCTTTTCCCCTTGTTAAGTAACTCGTTGTTTCCGTCCCTAATGTGCAGTTTAAATTGAAACTTTGACCTGTAATATAATTAATCCCTACTTATCTCTGGTTCGCCAAGATTATCGTCCTGGCTTTCCTTTGACACTAATTCAATCACCACCTTGTCCACATGACCTGACGAAGTTTTACTCTCAAAAGCGAAATTTTGCATCCAAATGCCAGCCACTGATAAACCCACTTAGCGTCTAACAGACGGCTCTGCTGAAGCACCACACACCACAGCACATGCCACAGCATCAGGTGCATGCATCAGAAGGACTGCTCTCCTCCAGTGTCTGATTCTTACATGACCACCTTTTTTCCGTTTGGATCAGTTGTTTCCTTCCGTTACCCTGATAAACTACATTATTGAGATGCTCAAGCTATTAAAGCATATCTATTGTAATTATTTCAAAAAATACTTAACACTAATTTGTGATAAACTTACTGTGATCATGCGCAAACAACGTAGCTTCTGGAAGCCCGCGTTCCGTTTATCTGTAATGAGATTGTCAGTACACAATTGGCCCGGTATCCCGAATGCACCGAAACGGCGGACATGCTCGAGCCACCTCAGATGCCACAGTAGAAGCATACAATTCATCTCGTACTTGTCACAACGGCGTCAAACACTGGGCAAAAGCAACGAACATACATCATCCGACGAAAACATTTTTGTGAGAGCGCTCTAAATATCAAGCGTTCTTAACCTACATTAAATTATTCGCTGTATCGTATGGGAACAGGTAGTGCTAATTAATTAATACATCAGTTCTGTTCTATAAATCTGCTAATAAATCTTCCGGATGCGATGTTCCAAATGCTACAAAATACAGCACAGCTTTGATACGCAAATTCACCCTTTGCGGAATATCATTAAATATGCTGACAGCTTGCTTCTAAAGTAGGAGAATGTTGATATTGCCTTGGACACTTCATCGAAATTCTTGATTAGTGGGAAGCTCACATAGAGCCAGTACTGGCAACATGAGAAGCAGATAGCCTATAATTTGTTTTTTATCAGAGTCGGTATTTGCTCATTATTAGAGTGAGTGCCATGTTCTTAGGTCTCGTTGATGCGTGTGAGGAACATGAAGTACGCTTGCAATACAATCGCTGGTGATTTCAAATTACATTCTCTGGAAAGCCAAGCCGCTACAGTAGGACAATTCAAGGCCGGCCTGCAGCAATCTACCTATAATTTTCCGCTCCATGGACAAGGCACTTCGCGCGCCAGGTTCAGATACGTGAAAATCTCTCCATACGGAATCGTATGCTCACAGAAGAAAAATGTATAATAAATGTGGAGCATAAACACTTTTGGTGGCCGCAGTGATCATACAAATTTATTGCGCTTACAAATCTGATCTAGATCCCGGAAATCAGAATGTTTAGATAAAGGAGCGTACCTAATATATCAATATTGTTTGCGACGAAAAAGTGTAAGGATAACAAGATTATTCGACCATGTGCCGCTGCAATGCTAGGCTGCTTTACAGGCGTGCTGAATACATTTGCAATTACAGAGTGATATTCAGGCTCTCAATACCGGCTATGGGCAAGAACTGCAAAAAAGCATGTTATGCCCACATATATCTATGAGATGTAGTTTTCAGAACCCACCGATACTCCAAACCATCCTCAAACATATCATGCTACCACCAAGATTTCGCCACTTGCCATTCACTGCCGCAGATGTGCTGAATCGAATAATGGTACAATGCGTGTGCAATGTACCCGGTCTTGATAACATAAAACCCAAGTTATTGAAGAGAGCTTCTACGAGCTTAGCTGAACCATTATATCGGCTTTTCCGGGGCTAACTTCACAAGATACATTTTCTAACCATGCGAGGCTTGGAAATGTCATCCTCATTCACAAGAGAGACCGTCGTGCAGTGCTTAAAAACTACTCACTCGTTACTCTGATTTGTGTGCTTGCTGCAGTCACGGAACCTGTCGTTACAGAAGCAATGTTGGTAGATTTAGGAAGATGCAATATTACCGGGCAGGAACAGAATGGATTCCACCAAAACATTTGCGTACCACGAACATATTTTTAACTCGTGACAAATGCCCGGATTTCGTGCTTGCTCTGGAAAGTGCCAAACCTGCTTAGCTAGATATATGTAAGACTTCTGTTCGTCTAGAAAACCGCACGCTTATTTACTAGCTTCGGAGCAATGGATATATTAACCCTATACTTATTTATATTTATTTATACATACTCCAGCGCTGCATTAAATAACAATTTCGTGGCGCTTTGTTTGACCTGGCAGAGTCTCCCTGTGGCGTACTTCAAGGCTCGATACACGGACTAAATCATTCCTAGTGTTCTGGAAATAAATCACCGGTGATGTAAAACTGTTTAATCATTGCTGACGACCTGGATATTTGTGGGGAAATGAAGCAACTAGACGAGCGCATAGAAATGTAAGACGATCACAAAAATGGGTAAGAATGGTCGGGTAAGAATATGATTTACTTTACCCTGTCCAATATAAATAAATGAGCATATGCAAGAATATCTTGCAATGGGCTTCTCTTGAAATCGCTCTTTCGGCACTAGTGCAAGGGGATCTCAGACATTCAAGACAGGCCAAGATGCAAGTAAACAGACCAGTAATAAAATAGCCAAAGATTGGGAGTGTAGTGTTACAATCTAGACAAATGTCAGCTAGGGTGTTAGGGAGTTGGCTTGCAGGCCGTAGCACCCTTCCTTCCGAGCTCCGGATGGAAGCATGTTCTCTAAGCAAACATACAAAAACAGTCATTTAGTCAAACCAACTGCAGATCAGAGTTGGCGTAACTTCATTCTGCTAGCTAAGGAAATTGAAGAAAAGATCCCATACACTACGTTTAATGAGAAGAGCACAGATTTTAATGACGGGATTTCTGGACCTGACATACCTGATGAGTACGTCATCACCCATCGCAAATTAAGCTTAGTTACCGAGCTTACAACGGTCGCACAACATAATACACAAAGGGCAGATCCAACGAGTCATTACTAAGACAAGAGACACTTGTATACATGTACACAAGTGCAGAAGGTCTAGTGAGCAATCTAGCAGGACTGCAACTACGTCATGCATCATACTCATAGTATAACTTGTCCATGACGGAAACATCGCTGCATTTAGAAATTACCGACTTCGAAGTCGTGCTACATGGCATGTCCCGCATTCGTAAGAAAGAATGTCATGAACCTGCGCTATCACCCTTACCACAGAAGACTGAATTTGCTGGGATTTTTCAGCGGACGCTATAGAGTGCTGCGCGGTGATCTCATATTAGCGTATCAGATGTTGTGTGATCACAATCACCTATGCCAACAGTTGCTGAAACTTGGTCACAAGGTGCGACACAGGGGTAACTGCTTAAAATTGAATGAACAATATAGCCGTCTACAGTGTCGACGAAATTACTTTTCTTTTCGGGTTTGCCAACTCTAGAACGCACTGCCAGTCTCAGTTGTATCCTCCTCTACCTTGAGTGTTTTCGAAAAACAATTACATGTTGCTCTTAGCTCCCAACACTTGGTTACCTAAACTCCTCTATTGTGGATTATACCCAGCATACTTCTCTACAGGGACCCAATTGAGCGACCATCTTTTACCTTTCTCACGCCACACATCAATGACCACTGCACCCCAGTGTATTTCTGAATGTCTCCGCCCCATGTTTTTAATTTTACAATGATATTATTTATCAAAGTATATATCTCGGCAGACTTTTGGTTGATGATCCACATGCACTTTGATTTCATCATATTCACCCCAACCATTCAGCGGGATGTGTCAAGAACTTGCTTTTATAATATGATAAATCATTGTTCATTGTTCATTGCTTATAAACAGTAGTAAGCGCCTGATGCAAAGCAACACGTTCCGATCCGAACCCAAATGCATCGGTTCATTTGATCAACATGAACCAGTCTCGAATTTGCTCCAACTTTTCAGAGTAAACCGTGATCACGTAACGGTCATCAGAAACTCCACACATAATGCAGTTTCGGAGGTCTCCTATGGTACATTATCCGACCATCTTAAACAATAGAGGATACACCCATCCGCGTCAGCAAAACACCTCTTGACTTTGGGACTCTCTACATTGGATATTTCCATATGTTCATTCACAACATCCAAGAAACCATACTGGTGTATGATGGTTATACGCGCGCTGCAGGCCACCAAACACAATCACTATAACAACACAAACACAGACACCTTCTGAGCATGCGGCCCTTGAAGAGTTCCCCCAGCGTTTAGTTAGCATTTTGCTTACTGATTTGTCGGGACACTCGTACCACCTTGCTGGATTTCTATACCGCTCATTTCTAGAGCCATATTCCTTTGCCGATTCTAATCTAACTCGTTCCAAGCTCGCTTTCTTAAGCTTCGAGGATTTTAATGACATCACGTTTACATCCAGTGATTGTTAAACGCCATTCCGGGCTATTTGTTTTCCGTTTGCCTCGACTGCAGTCCGTGTATGGAACAATTGGCTATCAGCTATTGTGCCTATCAAAGGAATATGACCAAAAGGAAGAAACTCAAATAGCTAACGTTGAAGGAAAAGTGTAATCTGCAGCATTTTCTGTAAAGCAACAGCCAAGTATAGACAACAGAACTGTGTAGTGTTAGCAAGACGACAGATAGTAACAACCAACAGCCTACTCATGAGTAGTGTAAGAAAAGAGGACGTTTACAGGAGAAGATGCGGAAAACCTCACGCGACGAACACAATCAAGCTACGCTGCGCTGGTTCAAATAAGAGCATTTAATAAAATGAAAGGCGAAGTGATTTATGCGGGGTAGAAAAGAGGTTGCTAGACAAGTCCAGCAGCATGGTGGGGTTAAAACTACAATTATCAACTGATACTGATACTGATTAGAAGCAGCGAGTAGAGAATACTCTGTGTAGCTGCATCAATTGTCGCTCTTGGGCATTAACGTATTAATTATCGTTTCGCTCTCTATATTTTGCCTATGCGAAGTGTTTAACTAGAAGCTTCTTAAATTCGGCCACTGAATTCGCTTCTATTACCGGCTGCAGCACGTTGTTCCAGGTATTCACCACTCTACGTTCCAAACAGAGTTGGTGAGCTACCCGCTTCAACTGCGGTACGATAAGTTTGTACCGGTGTCCTCGCGTGCTGTTTGGTGTGCGCAGATGAAGCAGTTGTCTCAACATGGGGTAATCATTCAGATGGAATATCCGGTGCGTCATGATTAGGTCAACCCTCAGCCGAAGTTATGCTAGGGTTTACAGCCTATATATATATATATATCGTAGAGGAAATTACACTAAATGTAATCAATCAGATGTCAGAATCATAGCACATATGAACAGTATTGCTTCCGGCAATTGACCTAAGTCAAATACAATTGCAAGACAGAAAGTTGACAGATAAGTGAATGCTGGCGATGTGATTGTTTGACTCAGTAAAGTTGAACACTAATCCACTGGTTACGGTCTGACGCCTGCTCTATCACTCTTACAACCGAAGGCTGAAGTTGCTGGAAATTTTCAGCGGACGTTATCGAAGGCTGCGCGGCGATCTCATATTAGCGTATCAGATACTGAGTGACCCAAACCACGTGTGCGGTTAGTTACTGAAACTTAACCACAATACGCAGCTCAGGGTAACTGCTTAAAGTTGAAGGAACCATATAGCCGTCTAGAGTGTCAATGGAATCACTTTTCCCTTCGGGTTTGCCAACCCTGGAACCCACTCCCAGACTCAGTGGTATCCTTTCCTACGTTGAATGTTTTCCAAAAACGACTAGATGTTGCTCTTAACTCCCAACATTTTGTTACCTATGCTCCTCTATTGTGGATTACGCCAAGCATGTTATCAACAGGATTTGTGTATCAAATGGTCCTAAGTGAGCGACCAAATTTTACTTTTCTCACTCCTTACCTCAACAATCACTGCACTCCAGTGTCTTTCAGAACATTTACGCGCGATAATTTTTTTCATTTTACACTGATGTTAATTATCAAATTATGCATCTCGGCAGACGTTCGATAGTTGACCTAGACATATTTTAATTTCATCATATTCACCGCAACCATCCTACGGGGAGTGTCAAGCACTTGATTTTATCCCGTGATAAATCATTGTTCATTGTTCATTTTTCAAGGTTACTTGTAGTTGACCTGGTGTTTTATTACGGGGTTTATTCCTCTACTCAGAGAACTGATAGCATCTGGTCATCCAATCTGCTAACAGCATTGACTGATTTTTAATTTAAGATTGATCAAGCGTGCGATGGACGGGCTATATGGCATGTGAGCGGAGACAAGGAACGCGCGTATTGCCTAGGCTTCAGCGGTCATTCCTATACCAGAGTGAGTTGATAAATCCTAGCTACAAGGCGGATCACCAGGCGAAGGCAATTTTCCAGGTGTTAAGGTTTAGATTTTGGCGGTGCATAATACCTCATTGCTTCTACTAGCCCATCGCAGGTTACCCTATTTTTTGTTCGTAGATGGATGATTCGAAACGAATATGAGGCAGTCATTTGTTTGGGTCCAATAGCGGGAGCTCTTACTATCGTTTACCTCGGTACAATACCTGCGATTCAGTGACACATTTGCTTTACCATATCCACATGCTAACTAAATGAAATGAAGGATAAACCGTGAAAAATCAAACAGAGCTGATCAAATTATTTTGGACGCAGATCATCACGGTACATTCACAGTCAGCAGTCTTTGGTTTTTATGGAAAAGCAGCAGACACCGTTGTTTTTATCTTTTGTGTCTCCTCAGTGATGCATCTTCTACCGAACCCTTGCTGGTTAACATCTCAAGACTCCCGGATCCCAACCGACAGTGTAGTTTCCTCATGGGTGACAGCAATGGATCTGCAGGTTTTACAGTTGACTATGACATAGCCCGGCTCATCTTCTACTGCCATGCAAGTTACGAACTCTGTGGGAGAAATCATTTAGTCCTAAGAGCTAAGAATTTCGCATAGCGTCTTGGTAAGAAGCAATGAATTAGAAGCTATAGGGACAGACATTAACTTACCACTCAGTAGGGAGAATTCGTTATGCATAGTGTTTGCATTGTTTCTTGTTTTGATTCGTGGCCTTGCCTGATCTTAAATAAGCGCATTTGGTTTGTGCCCCATTAGCACTGGTAGATCACTTTATTCCAGCTGATTTGTAATTTGCTTTTTGGCGTACTAATTCTCTTTTATTAAATGCGAACTCCATTTGATTGTCAGCAGATCCTTTCTGGATATCATTCAGTACAACGCGTTTAAATTCTGTAGCGAAATTAGGAAAAATATAATAGAAGTATTAAGAAAGCATAAAAAATACTTGTGAAAAACCCCTCTTAATCAACAACATAATGCACTTGAGGAAAAGATTTTAAATTGTTAATTACCAAGTTATCTTGTTGTAGATGAACGGTTGTGAAAATAATCATCAGCAGTTTATTATAGGTAAAATAGCAGGTTTTTGATAAGTTCCGAAAGATCGTTGGAGTAAGAACAACAACCTCAAAGGAATGTGAGTCGTATACTTATCAATTTTTCATGTCAGAAAAAATGTTAGCAAAAAAGCTCGTTTTCAGTGGTTCCTCATCTGGCTAATACACCAAATTTGAATGACATGAACGTAAACATCAGTTAAGAGTACAGGTTCAAAACCCAGATGGTTTGAGTGAAAAGCTAGGCGATTGGTCACACGGCGATCAACAGGTTGTTTATGTGTGTGTGGAGTTGTACATATCACTCAACAGCGAAATGGCTCGCTAAGCTTCTAGAACCGATCAGAAAAGTCCTAGCCAAACACAGCCTCAGAGATACATTCAGCTTCGTAGACTCCATAAGCCATATGCAGTTAACCGGAAGGAAAATGTTCTCTCTAGATGTAGTGTCGCTTTTCACTAATGTTCCGTTGGAGGAGACAATAGACTACATTTGCGACGCTGTTCGATTGCACCATGTGGATGTCGGCCTCTCGAACGACCGACTTAAACAGTTGCTTCTGATGTGTACCAGGAACGTACAATTCCTGTTCGACGGGAAGATCTACAGACAGAAGGACGGAGTCGCAATGGGCTCTCCGTTAGGACCATTGCTAGCAGACGTATTTATGAGTAAATCAGAGAACAACTATCTAAACGGAGTTATCGACAAATTAGCCTACTACGGACGGTATGTGGACGATATATTCTGCATCTCAGATAGTCATTTTTGCACGGATGAATTAGTGAGGTAATTTAACTCAGCCCACGCAAACATAAAATTCACCCTTGGATCTGAGTGCAACAACTCAATATCGTACTTAGAGGTTCAGATTAGCCGAAGATCTGACGGGTCGGTCCAGCGCAGTGTCCATAGAAAGACAACTTGGAATGGACAATATACTCACTTTGCCAGCTTCGTCCCGCTCAGCCAGAAACGGGAACTTGTTCGGTGCCTAACGGAGCAAGCAAGAAGAATACGTAGCGAGGACATGCTTTCGGACGAGCTAAACTTTGTACGAAGCCTATTCGATAGAAAGGGCTATCCTGAGAGGCTCGTTCTGCGAAACATGGAGGTACGAGAAGCGAAGGCAAAAGTGGATTCAGTGGGAAAGAATCCGATTTACTTATCGTTACCGTTCAACGGGGACGGTATAGCTGAATCAACGCCTAGAAGGCTTTCTGCCGCAATCGCCCAAACGTACTATACAACAAGCCTACGGCTAAGCTTCTACTCAGTGCCGACCCTGAATCCACAACTGTGTATACCGTTTCTCTTGCTCGTGTCGAGCAAGATATATCGGAAGAACTACCAGGAGACTGTCCGAGAGAGCCAGGGAACACTGTCCAGCTTGGCTGTATAGCGGCGTGTCTAGATCAGTGGCAAGCGCAGTGTCTGCAAACCTGATCGACTCGACCCATCAAGTCAGAGCGAATGAGGCGTTCCAGCCCATCTATCGCGCACCCAGATGTCACACAAGAGCGGTTAGATGTCGTCTACTGGCAGCGGCCGAGGCGATAGCCATCAGGCTTCATGACCCTGACCTATGTGCACACAAGAAATTTGTCCAGGCACTAACTCTACCCTGGTCCCCTGTAACACGGGCACATAGTGTGCACAACGCCACACACACACACACACAAACTGTTGATCGCCGTGTGGCCAATCGCCTAGCTTGTTCACTCAGACCATCTGGGTTTTGAACCTGTACTCTTAACTGATGTTTACGTTCATGTCATTCATTTGTGATGTATTAGCCTAATGAGGAACCACTGAAAAAGGGATTGTTCGCTAACATTTGTTCTGATGTCTACTCTCGGTATTTTTTTCTATTTTTTATGTGATTTTTCACCTGAATAATTGCGGTACAAACTGAGGATTACGTTTAAGCATACAAGTAAACACAATGGCAGTGATAACTGATAGACTTCTAGAAAAAAATAAAATAATAACGCTCACTCCTTTAGCGACTTTACAACACAAAGTGGTTTAAATCCGGTATATGTGCAACAAAGTTTATTTCAATCGGCGCAACCTATGTTAAGAAGCAACAATGGCTATCGGCAACCTAATAATAACACTAAGACGATTAATGCTTTTATTTCTCTGGTTGAGAGAAACTGTCTATAGCGGCAGAGATCAATTTGTACAGACGTATCCATGCTCTGGAATGTGTGACATGCATGGATGAAGTAGTTTGATGTGCTTTTCATTTATTAACACTGACATTTTGTTGAGGCCAACATCTAGTTAGGAAAACATTAGTTATGATATTTTTTGCCCTACTTCGAATAGCTCATCCAAGGGTTTTTCGCATATGAATATAGCTATTATGGGAGTTAAATCAAAATAATCGGTGAATCTGCTACTAAATGTTGCCACTTTGTCACATAACCTGAGTGTTATTGTAATTTATTCCCCAAATAGCAATATATGACCAGAAAGAGATTAGCGGACGTTTATCCTAGCCTTTGGTATATTCAGTGTAAAATCGTTGTTGCGAAACGCTCGAGTTGAAAATTGTTGTAAATCTTTTATAACCAGGTTGAAATACGTTCTTTTGTGTGAAAAGTTGGGATGCAGCAACAAGTGGTGCTTTAGTATTTGAATCAAAATTGGTTTAATATAAATGGAAATGCCTGGGCGTCGCTCTGCACAACACTGGCATACCATGACCGCCGTTTTGTCCTGGTTTAGACTCATCAGAATGTATTTCCATTTTGGATACTGTCCTAGCGATCGGAGTGAAGGTTTTTTCACTTCAAAATAAACCGAGATCTTAATAATGGTTTTGGGTCATCACCCAACCACTCAGCATGTTCGCTAAATTCAATGATGAAAAGCTTTCCGCAGTGCTAAGAGCTGCTCGCGGATCTCAGTTGCATAGTATTCAGGGCGTCAGGCGTGAATTAATAGGCTCTGAGTTCCATCCCAGCTCTGGCTATTGTCACCTGATGAGTCCAAACCAGAACGAAAGCGCAGTCGCAGTGTGCCAGTGTTGATAAGAGCAACACACAAATATTTCCTTTCCGGATACGGTCCTCGCGATCCGAATCACCGAGGGTTGCCTCAAAGTGAACCGAGGTCAAAATAGCGGGTGCGAGTAACAACCCAACCACACAGCATGTTTGTTAAATTCAACTTTGATTTATATTGAAATGAAGTTGATTGCGACGTCCCGAAAACTCATTGCTAAATGCTTACCAACCAGATGTTTAGTAAATAACATCTACAAATGCTCCATAGCAATACGGTCACTTTTAAAAACTCAACTCTTACACGAGTCCTGTGTATTTTGTTTGCTATATTGAATGTAGGCTGTATGACACATGCACCTTCAAAGGAAATCGAAATAATCAAGCAAGGAGCATTAAAATCAATCATACCTAAGCACCTATTTTCTGTATGAATACAAATGAAAGCAATAAGTTTACTTGACATACTTTCACAACTTCTGTATACCAATAATATTGTGAATTGCGTTAGCGAAGTAAACACACTACATAAAATACTTTAGCATTTCTATCCTGGAAAGTAATCATTTAGGTTCGTATTTTTAATGTGGATCTGACGCACAGAACCACGCCAGCTGCATGACAATTTGTAATGTGATTAGAACTTACGGTGAAAATACCCGTAGACGTAATTCATTGTTCAGGATTTCGGAGAGCAACCACCTTTCATTAAAAAGCAAGTTAAGCCTGGTCACTTTCCATGAGAGTGGCGATCAGACATATAATGTTCCCCAGGTTGTACAACCTACTGTGGAAAGCCTTAAAGGATGCATACGTCGATAGCCGGGGATAATGTTCTAACTGAAGGGGATCTGGCAGGGCAGGAGGTAAAGTTCGACTCATCGCCTAACAAACTCAACAACAGAATACATTTTCCAACACGTCATTAGGGCGAAATATAATTCCAATTTATTAGCTAAATAAAGCTCAGGTTGAGTACTGATCGAAGACCCCCAAGGTCTAAAAGTGAAACATAGCATCGATTCCTGCTCAGCTAATTTTAAGTGAACAACTCATGGTAAACCGTAACTAAACTATAACTCGTTCATCCATACGATATAAATCCTACTAAGCTTCGGAACATTAACATCAAGGAACCCAGTGATATTAGGTTAGAAATGCACACCTTAAGCAATTACAAGTCTTCAAAATTTCCTTTCATTGCTAAAGAGACTGCTGACTCGGTGACGTTCCTAAATATGTCAACGGAAGAATCACTGTGGCTACTAGTGCTTAATCCCCGTGCAACAATCGCAGGAGCGTGCAGCTAGGTGACTTGGTGCATTGTCGCAAGGATGATACTTGCAGCGACCAGATATTCGAAGTTACATATGATGGATCATTAGACAAAGCCCTTGCCCGACATTCTGCACGTTTCATTGCTCCGTTAATTTCCAACCTTCCAAGATTATGCTTCCTGCACCGCCTAATTTTGCGTTCAAGGTTGCCTGCTGCTACCCAACATGACACAACGGAATTATAAAATCCATCTTAATATTCATTACTAACTTGTTCGTTAGCCATGGTTAGACAGAGCATTAAATCCATTTGGTTGCTGACATCCGCGGCTTTACCTGGCCCAGAACACCTGAAGATTTAAATCGCAGCATTGGTCACTTGAAATTGCACATCAATAGGAAACAATGAAGGAAATACTTGTCCCGTCAAATCACTCCTTTGTGATCACACAGGGCGGAGTACTAGCCTTTCAACAGTCGTTATATCTATAAAGTAAACGATTGCTGCTTGTCTGAAGAGCAAACGGTTCCAGAGTCAGACAAACGCAAACCTCGTAGAAATATTTACTGCAACAAACGAATTGCATTCCGTCCTACACATAGGTTATTGGTTCATCGTAACCTGTAATGCAGCAAATAAAACTTGATTAGATGATTGGACGCAGGGCACGCTGAAAATCAATTTTACGACGTGAAAATACAAAAGACCTGCAGACACATAAGCAAAAAGAACACGTTTTGACCGAATAGCGTTGGCCTACAATGCAAGCAAATATAATAAATTCAGCTAGCCAGGCAATCACCCGCGCACCACCTTGAACACACCGAGGTGTGCTCGATATGGAGGGCTCCTTCGACTAAGATGATATGCTCTCAATAATTGGAATATGGTGAATTCTTCAAAGCTTTCTCAAAGAGTAACAGGTTTTAAGCACATGGATCCACTACACACTGCTTCTACAATTGAGATGGACATTTGGAATGATCTCCGCACAATTACGCTCAGGCCAATGGCAAATTCATCAAAGGTGAACACCGATAAATGAAATATTGCAAAGAGATACACCGATCGACTTTTTTGAAAAAAAAGAGCAATGTGACCTCGCGCCGATAAACCTTGGAATCTGAACAATAAGAGAAATCCGTGCACAAGCGATTCCAAGATACAGGGCAATTCTAGACTCATTTTGACCCCGAGAGATCTGAGAAAGTCAACTTGTTCAGTGTTATTTAAATAGTTTCCAAAAAATAAAGAAAAGTAAAGAAAATATATGCGCGAACACTAAAAAACGGCGAGCGAGCAGTGGTCACTGGAAAGTCAGTATAGTTTCGAATTGTTTGCCGTCAGAGTTGAATAAAGGTCCATCAAATTCACTTAGCGTTATTGTATAATCTAAATATTCCATATTTCATTGTTAGTGACTAAAAGGAGCATGATATTGCATTCATCCAACCAATTGGTCTAACAATTATGGATAGCTTATAATCCAGACAAAGGCATATTTAGATATTGTCTTCAAAATAAAATTGATTTGTTTTCTCGGAATATGCTGGCTACCGACTAGAATCTCATGATGTTTGGTTTTGAATACAAATCGATGTTTTAGGATTTTTATGACAGTTTTCTATACGAAAGAGAGCGTCACTCAAAATATTAGATCGCCGCATTCTGAAGTTGTGCATATTTATGAACTACAATAACTAATTCGTCCATTAGATGGACTGGCTATTTAAAACTGTCAAAATAGGTATTTGACAGAGAAGATCGTCAGACTCCAAGACATGTTGGGCTCACCTGAAGAATATATGGCTACTAGTCAGGATGCATTATCACTGCTAGTAATAAATCAATCTGCAGGTTCTTTTGCAAAGCTATTAGCCGCCACATTCAAACCGCATCTTATAAGTGGCACCCTCCGTACATTTAACTTATTGCAGGGATAACAGCTGTGCCCAAAATGAACTCCTACAGATGCGTCTATTCACATGTACGTCGATGATGCCGTAAGACTTGGATAAATTATTTTCCCGTAGATTTTAACAAGTACCAATAAAAGCGATGGATGCCAGTTTGTGTAAAAATTGGCCACTTCACATTAAGTACCAGATCATAGCTTGTGCATTCCGTAGAATCTACGAAGGATAAAATTGCGAGGCGTCTGACATTATGTTTCTCGATAATACATGTGCTTTCTAAGGAGTTGACAGATCAATCCCGCCAAACTAGCTGTTTCTTAAAGCGCTTATACTATTGTATGCAGCCTGGTTAAAAATTACCACACAAAAAGCACTCGACGCACAGAGATTAATCAAGCAATCTATTCTATGTTTCCTTGTAATCATGGTGTTCCACCATCATCGGACACACTCTATTCTCTTCACAGGACTGCACAATAATACTTTCTTAGGCATGTGGTACACAGATCAGTTGAAAATGACCTAGTAATATAACTGTAAACTCTAACGCACTCTGAACATTCTTCAGTGATTTTAACTTACCGTGCTCTACATAGGCAGCTCAGTACTACTCACGACTCCCAAGAGTCTCTATGCTACGGCTATAAGTAGACTATTGATTCACTCGCGCTGGAGGACCATACTTTTCCAGGAGGACAAGCATGACATTTTCTTCAATCAAAAACTTCTTCCTGCGTTGACCGTCGCGCAGATTATCAAGGGTCGTCTTATCTGCCGTGTACAGCATGGCGGACAAACGAAAACATGCTACTGCTGGCGCCTCCCTTCTTTCCTTTGCACCTGTTTCTCTTATTCCAATCTCGACCCCATTACTTACTTACCTTCTGTATTTCCCAGCTTAATTGACAGCAACCGACGTGCTACTGGAGTAGAACCATCTGCATCCACCTTCCCACAGCAACCATCAGACGTCTATCGGCATAAGCCCCTTATAAGCCCACGCTATCCCGTTTCCATAGCGACATTCAGCACTCGCACTCTAAGACAGACAGGTCAACAGGCCGAACTCGCACGCACCTTAGACACACTGGGTATTGATGTGTGATGTGTGTCCGAAACTAGGATCAATGACTTTAACGAGGTTGTTGAATTAACTGCACTCGGCTTATCCTCTCATCAACAATTGCACTCATCCGGAGACGCCGCTGCAGCGCTCACGGGCCAAGTTGGTGTAGGTATCATTCTAAACTCCAAGGCTGAGCCATCGTTGCTTGATTGGATTACGGTGAACAGCCGTTTATGTGCAGCCCGTTTGACGACATCAGTAAAGGTTGATCCACCAATGATACAAAACTCTGTTTATTTGTGATTTCCACTTATGTCCCCACCGACTGCATTTCTGATGCTGTCAAGGACCATTCTATCACGAACTGAACACCCTACTACGCAGTGCACTAGCTCAGACATTATAGCACTTGCTGGGGATATGAACAGGCAAATACAGCTTCTGAGCTCTTCAGAAGCTCAGTTGGGTGAAAATTATGGACCCAAATCCGAACGGACTGACAACGGTGAGCGTCTGCTGCAACTGTGTGCGGAGCACCAGTTGTCTTTTAGCAGCACTGCTTTTAGACACAGTGGGCTCCGAAATGACAGTTGGCGCCCTCCTGAAGCTCGCCAGCGATGGACCCAAATTGACCACATTGCAATAAGTTACACATGGCGTGGCTCCATCCTGGATTACTGGTCGTACTGTAGTACCTGTGTCAAATCTGATCATGTTCTGGTAGGTTGCCGTTTCTGCATGAACTTTTCCGGGAGGCGCACCAAGCGTCTCCTCCAATTAACAAGAGAGAAATTATCTCAGCCCTCGATGATGCAAGCCTATCGAGATTCACTGCGTATTGTCTTGATGACACTGAGCTTCAGTAGAATAGGATCTGATCGGTAAACACGACGCAGGAGCATCTGCTAGTGGCGCTGTCCATCATCACCCCGCCACTCACTGGATATCCGAGAGGTCGGTGAACCAGTTGGCGTATAGAAGACACCTTCCGTCTGGCTCTGAGCAAAATGTAACCAGACGGGCCATTAGGTGTGAACTAAAGCAGAGCCAACCTGCTGACAATGAAGCCTGGTGGACCAGTTGGGCTAAAGTAATGTAGGAGACAGGAGCAGCAAGCAAGTACCTCAAGCTCTTCCAGTTAATCAGCATCACTGTTCCAAGGAAACCAGGCGTCACTAAGACAATCTGAGACAGCGCGGGTGCGCTGATACACAATAAGGAGTGCCGTATGGCTGGTTTTGCGGAACACTTTCAAAATAATTTTAGTTGGCTCCTGCTCCCGGACCGCTTCCTACTCAGGTGATGCAGAACACAATATGGACGGTTAGTCAAGAGCATCCGTCGGAGGCCGAGGTCCGAAACGCGATCACAGCCTTCAATCGTTTTCGTGCCGCTGGCCTGGCGTCCCCTACACCTGCACTATTTAAGGACAGAGGAGAAGTGCTCTGTAAAGCACTGACCTCCCTATTCGAACGTATCCTGATGGCACATATTGTCCCCGCTAATTAGAGCGAAAAGGTAATAGTGGCACCATACAATAGGGCTGCCGCACTGACTGTTCCAACCTAAGAGGTATTAACACAACTCCAGTTGTGACAAAATTATTGGCCTCGGTTATCGTTCGTCACCTCACTGCGGAACGAGAATTTGGGATTACGGAAGAGTAGGCGGGTTTACACCCAGGACTTGGCCGTATAGACCGTATATTCACCTTGCGACAAATGCTAGAGCAGCGCCATGCATACTGCTGACCGACAGTAGCTATGTTCCTCGATTTCAAGAGTGCGCTCGATTCAGTAGGTCCACCGATTCTGTTCGAAATACTTGCGCAGAAATGTGTTCCCACGAAATATAGGAACAACCTTCGTGCTCTATACTCGAACACTACAGGCCGCGTCAGGGTTTACGGTGTCCTAACGGATAGCTTTCCGACCATAAGTGGTGTTCCACAGGGTTGCCCGATTTCCCCGTTTTTGTTTAATTTGTTCGTGGATTCCATCATGGAGTGTTCCCTTGCGGAATCTCACGGTTTAGCCTTGTAGTGATGCCTGGTGAAAGCTTATTGATCTAGATTATGCGGATGATACCGATTTGCTTTTCCGCCATGTTGCGGCGGCACAACGGACCCTGAATGGCCTGTCCAGAGTGGCCCCATTATTTGGTATGCACTTCACACCTTCATAGTGCAAAGTGTTGCTGCAGGATGACCAACCATTTGATGAACCCTTGACGCTTGTTAACGATGAACTCAATGTGGTCGATTAATTCACTTATCTTGGCAGCTGCATTAGCAAAGTTAGGCGCATAGAACCTGACGTCAGCTCATGCGTTACATAGGCCAGAGCTGCCTTCTTGAAC